>MU223908.1:2686987-2712756 GCA_018584345.1 Thuja plicata | reverse complement strand
TAAATTTAAATACTAAGGGAAATGAATCATATTTAATTAAATAAATTTAATTAAATAGATAGAAGAATATAACAAATATAATTAATTAAAATTAACTATAGTGTTATGGGAATATTAATTAAATTAACATAAGGACGATTTTGGACGTCTACAGACATCTGTCTTTTAATTCCTCTATCATTGAAAAATAAGCTAAACTCATTAGATATAAACTCTCCTCCTTTGTCAGATCTTAGACATCTCAAGTTCTTACCTGTCTCTTTTTCAACTTTTTCCAAATACCACTTAAATAACTGAAAATCATCAAATTTTTGTTTGAGAAACATTATAGTCTTCATTCTAGAGTAATCATCAACAAAAAGTATGAAATATTTATCACCTCAATAGCTTTGTACACCAATAGGTCCACAAAGGTTAGTATGAACTAATTCCAAAACATCATCTGAAGTATAGGTTTTTCTCTTGAAACTAGACTTTGTCATTTTTCTCAACTAACATTGCTTACACATGACATTATCAGGTTTCTTCAATCTTGGTAACCCTCTTACTCTTTTCATCTTACTAATATTTACCAAATTGTCAAATTTCACATGACATAACCTCTTATGCCATAACTATATATCATAATTTTATGCAAAAAAAACATGTCTTATCGGATAAATCTAGATAGAAAAAATTACCTCTTGTCTATTCTCCACTTCCAATCAGCTCACCAGTAGCATCAAAGATATTAGCTTTTTTGTGATGAAACTCAACTCGGTATCCAGAAGTATTCAACTAAGAAACACTATCAAGTTACAATTTAGTCCTTCAACCTAATAGGAATTGTCACATTTGATCTTATCAGTCAATTTTATTGATCCTTTTCCTTTTAGAGGACATGGTTTGTTATTACCAAATGTAAAACTACCGCCTTTACAATAGTTTAAGGTTTCAAATTTACTTTTATCACCACCCATGTGATGTGAACAACCACTATCAATTATCCATCTATCACCTTTACTCATATAATAAATAAGTGTAGTTTTATCATCTTCATCAAAATAATCTTTCATAGGTACATAAACAACTTCTATATCACTGTCATCATATTTATCAAATTCACTATCAGTTTCTTCTTCAACAATATAGAAGGATTTCTTACCTTTTTCTTTATTATCCTTATACTTTCTAAAAGTTATGTCATCCCTTTTGTCTTTATACTTTCTTTCTCTTCTCTCATCCTTCTCATTCTTGTCAGGACATCTTGCAGCAATATGGCCAACTTTGTTACATGAAAAATAGATTATAGGAAGTTTACCTTTGAATTTTCCTCTTCCTCTCGGTAGTATTCTATCCATAAGTGCTTCAAGTTCAACAAGATCTTCATCAGAAGTATCACTATCGCTATTCAAATATTTTCCTTTTCTTGATTTATGAAGAGTCAATTGTGGTTTGAATGCAGAATCAACATGGTTAGGAGTGAAATTATCAAAAATTGACATTTCAAAAGTAGTAAGTCTACCAACTAGACCTTCTAGAGTTAAGTTGTTACTAGGAGTACATCTTAGTTCTTGTATAGAAGATACTCTAATAACATATATAGGAAGTAAGGTTCTCAGTACCTTGCTAATAACAATATCATCACTAACAGTTCCATTGGCTCCTCTAATAGCATTTACAACCTCCTTAACTAGACTACAATACGGAAAAATAGTTTCACCATCTTGCATTCTCATTTCATCAAAATTACCTCTCAAGCTTTCAGATTTGGCTCTCATTAAACTTGTATCACCTCCATAGATAGTTCCTAGTGTATCCCACATTTCTTTTGCAATTTTTCAATCTTTTATGTCTTCAAATTCAGGATAGCTTAGGGATGATGCAATCTCCAACATTACTTGGTTGTGTTGTTATTTTTATTTCATTTTTTGGGATGTCATAGGTGTAGGCATAGTTATATAATCATGTTCCATAAAGTATTTTTTTGAATCTCCAATACTAGCTAGTGTAGCTTCATCAAACTTTTCCATGCAGGAAGTACTCCTTGTTCAACCCTGATACCTCCTTTTTATACATCTTGATCTTTAGCTTCAAGTACCTTCAAAATTTTCTCTATAAGAACCACATTAGATCTGATACCAATTGTTATAATGATTTAGAATAACCAAGAGGGGGGGTGAATCAGTTATCCAAGGTCCAGATGAACCAATTTAAATTTCAAATACTTCAACCAACTCAGTTCAAATACTTCAACCAACTCAGATCCACTCAGTAATACACTCAGTTTCTATAGCATATGATCAACAATATAAACTTGTAGTCTATTGTCCTACTATGATCAATTTGCAGAATGTAAAACTCTTAACAATACAACACATCAAATAACATTCACACAAGTATGACACCAGGATTTAACATGGAAACCCAATATGGGAAAAACCACCAGTAAGATGCTACCAATATTTCACTCTTCTAAAGTGAGCTCTTTGAAAATCCAACCTGGTTAAAGGTTACAATACACACTATTAAATGTGACCCGGTTAAAGGATTTAATCACTCTATTAAAAGTGAGCCTTGTTAGAGGGCTTAGATCATTCCATTAGAGTGTCACCTTGATTAAAGGATTTAACAACATGAATGTTAGGTCAACTTTGTTTAAAAGGATTTTGTAACTGATACAATGGTTAGAAAGTAACAGCAAATTGTGATCTGAAACAAACAACTCACTTTGCAAATATAGATCCAATTATAGATAAAATGCTAATTCACTAACTGACCTTCATTTTCATCTCTATCACTCTGATATGCTCAGAAATCCTTCAAGAAATCACCACTCTGTAGTCCAGTACTACTCTCTTTTTCCTTCTCTTCCTTCTGCTTATATTTTAGCCAATCAACTAAATTAACCACATACCACACTCCTTACATAACCTTAAATTAGGTTAAACTTATACCTCTCTAATCAGGTAGCTCAATCTATTATCACTTAATCATCACCATAGATCTTAGGTTTAGGTCATATCTAATGAATCCTTCCATCATTTTGTTTCCATCTACATTGTAAAATACATCCTAAAACTCCTTGAATCCATACTTAAAGCGGTTAAATATATATTAAATGCTCAATTAATTCTCTACAAAAATCATCCTTGTCTTAAATATGATTCACATATCCCAAGAAAATCAACTATGTCGGCTGAGATCTCAAATGTCTCTCAAACTGTCATAATACTGACACTCAGCCAATACTGTGTTTTGTCGCTCAGTCATCTCTGTGTAACTCGGTAATTATCTAACACTCGGTACATGCTGATGCTTGGTCAACACCTAAATTTCCTTGGAATATACTGGTGCTTGGTCGACACTCACATCACTCGGCATTACTCGACACGTATTTAAGACTAATCTTCTAGTCATCCAATCTTCACTTAGACTTAAGATAAACAATATATAATCTTTTCAAGTGGTGATCTCATCAAGTACCCATTGTAGTTTCACATAACTCAACCATTTCACCAGGTCTTCTTCTTATCTCTCCTTTTCAAATATTCTTCATCAATAAATTGATATGGCACTTAACAAGATAGCATCTGTCTTACCAGTTAAGGTTTGACATCAATGGAAATATAACTATTGTTTCAATTTTAGTTTCCAATAATTATAACAGACTAAAAATATCTTAACAAGGTAGAAGTAACCATCTTTTCTTAAATCTCCTAACCGAGTGCACACATACATTATGTTGAAAAATCCTTTCATAAGGTAGATCTAAAAAATCTTATTGTTACTCCTAATAGGGTAAGATCACCATAAGTGATCAATCTTTTTAATCCCTAACAGGCTACTTTATTAATGTAGTAGTGAAGCTTTGTGGGTTTCATCCCCATCGTAGTTTTTACCTTCTAACAAGCGTTTCTGTGACACCAAAATACATGTGTTATGTATATTTGAGTTTCATGAATTTTTTATTATTTTGATTACATGCATTTACATTTCTGCAATGGTATTTTATTTATGGTGAAAGCAACTACTCAGTCTGTTAATACAGTTTATGTTTACAAGGATTTTTTTTTTTAAAAGTTTTTAAGGCACATCAAAACAAGTTGAGCTTGAAAATAAGGAAGATATTGATGAGCCTGATAATGGTGAGGATGAAATAAATGATAATGTTGAAGAAGAGATGAAGGATAAGGTTTAGGATGATAATATTGAGGATTTAAAAATTGATGAGGTTACACAAGGTTTGAATGCTGAGGAACAGGGAAAAAATAGTAGAAATTCAAGATTCACCTACCGAGGCAAACCTTGAATTCAATGAAGAAGGAGATAAAAGAAAAGTAGAACAAGAAGATAAGTCTGCATCAGATATCTCTAAATCACATGAAGGAGACACAGAGAAGACCCAAACTCTTGAGACTAAGGAGAAATAGGAACCTAAGGACAAAGAGGCCATTCAAGCATTAGTACAGTTACCTAATGACACACCTCTTGTGCACACTGACATCAAGAGTGTTGAAACATCTGAACACAATATATTTACTACTCAGAATGAGTTAGTTCTAATCAGTGGTTAAACTAGTATCTTGAAAGCCAAATAGAGACCGAGTAGCAGCTCACCAAAGACCAAGAAGAAGAACTCACATAAGAAGAAAAAGGAAAAGTTTATGATAATTAAAGTAACACTTGATGAAGTTATAGTAATTCAAAAATGGGATACTGATTACTTATCTTATGAGAAAATTCTAATCTTGTAGGATTTATTGAACGGAAAGAGCAATCAGGAGGAATTAAAAAGGGAACATAAATAGAAGCAAGTACTAAATGAGATAAAAGATATCTTTATTTATGCTTTTGAGTTTTAAGATCTGAATGAGTAGGCACCTATATTAGAACAATTGGCATATTGTTCAAAAGTTTAACAATGATGACATCGATGCAAATGAGAAACTCATGCAATGATCTGAAAGAAAGTTTGAGATGAAAGTACTTGAGGAAGTTGCAGCAAAGCTTACTGAGAAGCAGGTTGCACTTTTTGATATGGTTAGAAACCTAGAAGAAGTCATAGAAAATTTTCTCTCTTTGTAAAAACAACTTTGTGATATAGAATTATTTATAAAGGAGAATCAACAGCTTATTGAGAAGCTATGATTGGATTTGAAGTCAACAGGACACTCACTAATCATGGATGCAAGTTCCAACTCTATTCATTTTAACAAGTTTACATATGCCCAAGGGAGGTTAGCCAAGCTAATGGATAATGATGACAAAATAAGGGAAAATTTGATTTTGATTTAGACTATGTTGATACCTCATTTGGAGGTCATGCAAAAAGAGGTGAAAGCAGAAAAGGAACTAGCACAGAAAGATCCACCTCAGAATATTGCAAAGAGTTTGATTGATCTAGCTATCGAGATAGAAATCAAACTATAGGTTTTGGAATTTTTCAGAAGCAGTTGGGATAATGCATTGGTGATGATTCTACAGATTCATAA
Source organism: Thuja plicata (assembly GCA_018584345.1). Lineage (NCBI taxonomy): Eukaryota > Viridiplantae > Streptophyta > Pinopsida > Cupressales > Cupressaceae > Thuja > Thuja plicata. Next base: position 2,707,282 of record MU223908.1, on the reverse strand, counting down.
GCCATTTTTGGACAAGTATGGTCTGACCCCTACAACCCTAGAAGATAAGAGTAACAAGAGTGACAAAAATAAGGGGGAAATGTAATGAGATATCCTTAGAAGGGAAATGAGGAGAAATAAGTTATAAGGTATAATATTTTTTTGTATTATGTACATATATTTTAGATGTAGTGAAGTCTTTATGAAGACAACGTCAGAATCCTAGGGGGAGTTCTAAATCTATTTGAGTACTATTTTTGTAAAGGACTGAAAATTCATTACAAAGTGTTTTTTTCACTAATGTCAAAGGGGGAGATTATTGATATCCAAGTTTTTTTTTCTATTAGTGTCACACACTTAGTCATAATCAAGGTAGGTTGGTTGGTAATCACTGTGATCAAGCCATCTTACTAAGGCCGAGACCGAGAAATACTTAGTGCCAAGCAAGTCATAGGTTGCCTAGTACTCAATAGTTGCCAAGAAAAAAGATTGTTGAGTTGCATACAAGAGTTAGTGCTGAGTAAAAACATATGGTTATGCCAAGTGAGACAGTATTGACCGAGCACAAGAGTTTACTTATGTCGAGTAAGAAAGTTTTTGTATGTGTTTGGAATGGCACAAACACCAAGACAAACCATTTTGGATGACTTATATGAATCATTTAATGATTATTCACGGATATTTAATGCATTAATTACATATTATTTTTATGATCATGGATCCCTATGCAAGCCATGCAACCAATAAAAATTAGGGATGCCTAAGAGAAAAAAGGTAATGAATCTAGATCATTTATCTTGATCTAGAAGTTTCATCAGTGATCTATTTATGGGATGCTTCTAACCCTAATCTCAGTGTGAGTATGTAAGTGTATGTTTGGATGCATATGTGAAGAGTAGAGATCGGATGTATATGCATGCTTTGCATATCTGAAGCATTAACCAGACAAAGTGACCAAGCAGAGAAGTGAAGAGAAAAATAGAGATTTATCAAATTGAGAGATCAGTTAAGAGTTGGAAAGAGGAGATCCTTTATCAACATTTATAGTTCAGATTGAAGGGTCAGGTAATGATACATTCTAGCAAGTGAATAAGGGAAAATCTCTTAACAGAGTAGTCCTAACAGGCCTTTGTAAATCTCTTAACTGGGTGCTTACCTAGTAGAAAGTTTTAAATCCTTTAACAAGGTAGATTGTATAAGTCTATAAGCTCTTAATAGGGAATACCCCTCATAGGGTAGATCATCAAAAGTGATCAAAATCTGTAGCCCTAATAGGCACACTTCATTACTACAGTAGTGAATATTTGTGTGTATCATCCCCACCCCAGTTTTACCTTCAAGGGTTTCTGGGTTACCAAATATTTGTGTTATGTGTTAATTATGGATATGATTAGATGATTAGATCTATTACAACATTTCAGTTTATGTTTAGGAATACATGGTTGAATCAGTTTGTTTTAGAAGTGTACAATTTTTATAGATCTAATTCACCCCCCTCTCAGTTATTGCTTCCCATATTAGACTTCCAACATATCATGCATTTTCACTCTATGAGCTCTCTCATTTTTCTCTCATTGAGCATGCAGATCCTTTCACTGATCCTATCTCTCATGCATCTCGAGTGGATCAGGTATTTGACGAAAGGTTTGGTCACTTGAACCTATGTTTACTTAAGTTATCCCTAGTGGTTTTCGAGATTTTTTTTTATCCTCCACTTCTCGCTTCTTCAAAGTTCAGTTCAATAGAATATTTATTCCCTTCTAGTTTCCACATAGTGGGAAGTCTACTTGCCAGATATTATAGTTTTATTTGACACGTCACACACTCTAGACATTGGGGACATGATAAAGGATATTTCATTCCTCCTTGATAGCGGTTTGAGCATTCTTGTCATCCCATATTTCATGGCTCATGAGGTTGTTCATCAAGCATATACATAGTTGTTTAGATCAACTTTAGTTTATATGGAATATTTTGATTCTGAAAACTGGATAGTTGAGTAGTATTCAATGGCACACATAATGAGACATTTTATTCCTTTCATGAATTTTCTTAAGCCTTAGCCATTTGATTTTTTTCTTCCTAAGAGGAGGAATGTTATTTTCCGCTCTTGGATCTTCATCAACATTCATCTTCAAGCCTTCATCTTTGACATTGGAGCTTCTCTATTATGAGGGAAATACATCATCTCTCTTTTATCTCTTATGGTGGGGGTATATTCATTTTACTTATGTTACCAGTCTAATATTTAGAGTCCTTCATCTTAGTCACATATAGTGCCTTTTTTTATTTTTTCATTGCATCTCTCACTTTTGGAGAGGGTTTTTTTTCCATATGGTTTTTCTCTTTTTCTCCTCTTTGAGATAATTTCATTATGTATGGGTACCTAATTAGGCCTATTTTTTGAGACCCATTCATGCATTTCATGATTGAAGCTTTTTTGACTTCTTAATTTTTAGTTAACGAAGGGTGTTAGAGCATGCATATTAGTTGCATTAGGCACATTTGCAGATGTTTCTTTAATTAATTGTTCATATGCTCAAGAATATTCTTATGCATATTATTATGCATGATTGAGCTCATATTTTTAATTTCATGATCTAGCTTAAACAAACTAAGTTGAGCCTAAATTTAGGTTGGTCTAGTCTAGTTGGGCTCGAGTTTGCACATTGTGCATATCACACACTTATAATTTGCATATCTAGCTCTAGTTTACTATTTTTAGTTTGAGATAGCTTTTGGATATTTTTAGTACTCTTTATTTCTATAAGTCAATTCATTCATTCATTCATTGTAATGTAATCTCCTATTTCATTTGTGCAATCAATATAAAATTCTAGGGTTGTTATAGAGCATATTATCATTGCTTGATCTCTTTTGTGTGATAGATGTTTTGCTTGCAGATGTTTCTATGATTGTTTCATCAATTTTTGCATGGTATCAAAGTTGGGTTTTCTCCTACAATTCTCACTATTCTATTTACCTTATTGGGTTTTATGTGTAAATCTATTTTTCTCTTGTTCGTTGGTGATGATTGTTTTACCTTTCATTGTTTCTTATTAAAGTTACATGGTTTGGAAATTAAATATAAGTTTAATATTTTCAAGACTAATGCACCCCCTATTCTATATGTGTGTTCAACAAATTCACGTCATATACCTCTGTGCATCACTATTTATTGTCCTTGCTCATTAGAAATACCTTTTTCTTACTCATTATGTAGTAATGACTACTTTATTGATATCAACCTCATTCTTTCCTAAAATTGGCTAACACAAAATAGTTGAATGACATCATCATGATAGTCACTTTTCATTTACATAAATATTTGAGTGTTTTATGAGATATATAGTGTGTTGTACTACAAACTAGTGTTTGCATGTAGAAAATGAGAAATGCATTCTCCTTAGTCCAAATTTTAAAATCCCTTCATATTCTTATTCCCAGGTCTTCTAGGAGGCGGGTATTCATGTTCATGTTCTAGGAGGACCAAATGAAAAATTTATTAACAATGTCAGAGATTGTAGAGAGGATGAAATCCGTATAATAGGGTGGTTTTTATTTGAGTAGTGGTATGAGAAGAAATAGGCACATTCTCCTCTGAATAATGCAATATGGTTGTTAAATTTATCCAAGATAATGGTACCCAATATGTTTGTAGATGTCAATTTCATCAAGGCACTTGCAATACATTGTGATGAAAAAACTAAAAATATTAGCTTACAAGAGGTGGAGATGGTGAGCATTACTATTGATTATGTTTCTATGGTCTTTGGCCTAGAAAAATAAACCAACAAAACTATAATTTCCTTTAAGGGGAAGGACATACACATCACTTCATCTCCCAAAACACATAGTTATGGAATTGGATAATAAATCAATCAAGATACTATTACATTAAATTGAACCCTTATCCATTGAACCATTCAAGGATTACTTCATAAAGAATATAATACCATATGCTAGGTATTATAAGAATATGCTAAGGAAAAGGTGTCAATATCATTATGTACATGGCTGAAATTATTCAATATCTTGTGGCCAAAATTTAATTTGACTATGCCTCCATCATAGAAAATAATATACATAAACAATTGATATCCATAAAGGCTTTAATCCCAGGTATGTGAAATTCAAATGGTATTCAGTCCTTTACCACTTGTTTTTATATGGAGGAAAAGAGTGATGGTATAACTCCCTACAAATTAGAGAGGTTGACAATGAGGGTGGAATTCTTCAAGTCTAATATTGTACTTACATTTGGTAGAAGAACTGAAACACGTCAAGTTTTTTTGTTATTTGAAGAGTTCTTTCTGAGAAGAATGTTGAATCTCATGGGCCAGGAGTTCATATTGCATAATTAAATTTTGGATCTCATTAGGATTGAAAATAGAATACCAAATGTAGGCTCAAGCACAACTGGGGAGAATTTTATCTTTGTTCCAATTCTACTGCCACCAAGATATATGGCTATAGAGTTAGCCCCAATATCTTGACAACACATGTGCCTAAAAGAGATGTTCTTCCCCACTTATACTAAATTTTAACTTCACAGAAACCAAAAAGGATGATTTAGCCATTGATATAACATTCTTCAATCATACAAAATGGATTTTTAACCCATGAGATAATTTGATCCTGGATACTTCTTCAACCAAGTCATAGTAAATCTCAAGAAATTGAAATCCCTTCATCAAATGATATATGAAGAAGATTTCACCAAAAATCACATGAAAAGAAATGAGGAAGTTATCCAAAGGGCCAAGTGGGAAATTATTAGAAGAGGGGAGAAACAAAGAAGAAGATAAAATACAAATTATCGTAGTGCATTTGCACAAATCAAGGATTCAGTGGTAAGAATTCTTAGAATACTGGATAAGGAAGATGAACTAGTAGCTAGATCTAAGTGGAGAAAGAGAGACTTACCTACTAACAAAGAAGGGGACCATATGTTTCTCCTCTACCATAGGATTTTTCTGCAAAGGGGAAATAAAATTTAATTATCAAGGTGTGCAAGAAGAGTAGTCTCCTCCACATGTTATTCGTGAGATATCAAAATCTTCTGAGATTACTTAAGAACAATCCCAAAAGAAGAGGAAGCTTTACCAAGCATATTTGGTTAGATATACAAGTGTCACTATGGACATAATTGAGACTGAGGATGTTGGTGAGAATATAATCCAAGAGGATCCTTTGGTAAATCAACCTCCACCACAACCTCTAAGAGAAGTAGTAGCTACTATTCTAAGGGATAGGATGAAGATTAATCTCATATATAGAAGAAATGATAAAAATGACATCACATATTTGGTATGTACACAATTCATGTGTGATGACGCATTTGTAAGGAAATAAATTCATAAAATTTATTCTCAAAATAAAGAAGTGTGAATTGTAGGAGAAATTAAACAAGGTACAAACTGAGCCTGATCCTTCAAACCATGAGGAAATTAGACTAAAAATTCTGAAGGAGGTTGACTTTGATGTAATAAAAATCACTCAGAGGGAGGAAATTGGTAGGGACAATGGATTTCCTATATTTTTGAATGGGTATATTTCATCTACCATTGCATTGGATAGAATAAAAAATAGGATATAGAGGTATTTTCAATAGAGGAGAAAATATAACTAGCTCTCTCTGGGTTTGGATTCAATCCAGAGTTTAAGACCCTCGTAATTTGGGCAATGACCCCCAAAAAACACAAGCCAATAATTGTTGACTATATTAGAATGTGAGGTTGATATGATATATGATTTTTTCATTAATGTTATCATTGATGTCAACATATCCTTATTCCAGCCTCTTGGTCTATCAGTTTTTGTGTAACCAACTCATTTGGCATATCAGTTGATGTGCACCGATAGTATGTTTATTTTGGTTGAGGTTTTCACCAAAAGGTTTTAATGAGGTTTCTTCATTGGATGAAACATATGGTTAAGTGGATTGATCATATTTGATTTTGTATCATTTATGGTTTTCCTTCCCAACTTTGTGTGTGTAATGTGCAAATCATAACCATTGGAACCAAGTGCTTTGAAGATGGTATAATGTTTTGGCTAGAGTGAGGCATATTGTAATGTTTGAGGTGGTTCTCATTTCATTCTCTACCACCACTGGAATGTCTTGGTGTGACCTATTTCAAATTTTTAGTCTGACTTGGTGGATTTCATGATGTTGTATATATAATAGTGAGTGAGTGTCTGGATAAAGGTGTATCCAATAAGACTTATGCATGGTTATATGTGAAGCAATAGTGAATTTGAATTCTTGTGCAGAAGAGTGTTAATCTTGGTGGTGGATTCTATCTCTTTTCATATTTATTGGTTGTGACCCTCATTGTGCTAGCAGTGAGCCTTTGTGTATTGGCAATGAGCCTTTGTGTATCAGTAATGAGCCTTTGTGTATCGATTGTGAGCCTTTGTGAATCTAGCACTGAGCCTTTGTAAATATAACTATACCAATGTCACCTTAATAGGTATTTTATATTTCATGATAATTATATTCTCCATGGTTTTTCCCATCTTGGGTCTCCACGTAAAATCCTAGTGTTCTCTGTGTTGATGTTTTTGTGTTCTTAATGCTTATGTTTATGTGGATTTTTGATATGCTTAACCAAAATTTTTGAAGTGGATAATATTATTGTTTGTAATTTTATCAAAAAAAAAAAGTTTTATAAGTTGTGTGGGAATCACTAATTCACCCCTCCTCCCCCCCTCTTAGTTATTTGGCCTGTTCAACAATTGGTATCAGAACCTAGTTCCTTGATGAAGAGTTAAACCGCTTGAGGCAGATCTGATGGTGCACAAATTAAATATCCCTTTGTTTGATGGATCACATATAGTTCATATAAATATCAAATGAAAGGATACTTGGTATCAATTGGTTACAAGACCTGGAAGCATATGGATACCAAGTATATATTTCCTCATAATGGGATTACCACTCAGGATGAAATCGAGGCATATAAGGAAATGAAAAAGGAAATGTATGCTATTACTAGTGCTTTATCAAAGACTAAATTAGCAAATGTTATATCTTTGAAAAATACATATGAAGTTTAGGAAAAGTTGAAAGAGATCTATGAGGGGAATGAAAGAGTTAAGTTATCTAAGAAACTAACAACTAAAAGACATTATGAGAATCTAAGAATGGAAGATAGAGAAGATATCAAGAGCAATTTTCAGAGGGTTGAAAATGTAGTGAATGAAGTCAAGAATCAAGGAGTAAATATTATCGATGAAGACTTTATGGAGAGGATATTGATGACATTACTGAACAACTATAATGACAAGATATGAATGATTGAAGAGATATATGATCCAAATAATTTTACCAAAGAACAATTGTTTGGTACCCTGAAAACATTTGAGTTAACAAATTTTGGAAGAGACAAGAGAATATCTAAAACAACATTCAAAGAAATAAAATCAGATGATGATTCATATGGTGATGATGATGAAGAATTTGAAGCAAACTTTGCAAGGAGATTGAACAAAGGTACCAAAAAGTACAAAGGTATGATACCTCTAAAATGTTAAATAGATGTGGTAAAATTGGTCATTTGGTAACTAGGTGTCCAGAGAAAGGTCCTAGATAGAAGTTTAAGAAGTTCAATAAGAAATCTTACTATGTGAATGAAAATGCTAGTATCTTAGATGATGAATCAGAGATGGAATATTGTTCATTTTATGTTGAAGAGGATGAGAAATCGGAGATTGATAGTACTAACATTTGTGTTGAAATTCATAATGATGTTGAAACTAATTTGTATGTTAGAAGAAAGAACAATGAATGGTTGATTGAAATTCGTTGTTTCGATCATATGATCGGAGATAAAAGTAAATATGTATCACTTAACAAGTATGATGGTGGTCTTGTTAGATTTGGTGATGAAAAAGCAACTTACATTGTTGGTAAAGGATCTATTACTTTTGATGGAAAGAGTAACACTAATAATGTATATTATGTGAAGGGTTTTTAACACAATGTTTTGAGTGTTGGACAAATGTGTGAAAATATATATGATTCCATTTTCAAAAATGAAGGCTTTGAAATCAAGAAAAGATCAGGAGATCTAATTACAATCAGGAAAAGAACATGAAGGAACATGTACCAACTAGAAGGAGCATCAGAAGGATGTTGTTTACTATCTCAGAACGATGAGAGTTGGATTTGGAATTGAAGGATGTTCCATATTAAATTTTATAATCTGATGAAAATAAGCTCATCATGTGTGGTGAGAGATCTACCCAGACTGTGTAAACCAGAAAACACTATCTGTAAGGGTTGTCAAGAAGGGAAGAAAAGAATAGAATCATTCAATACAAAAGACTATTCATCTATTGGTGTACTGGAGAATTGTGCACACTGATCTCTATGGTTCTACCAAAATAAGGATCTTTCAAGGTGAAAGGTACTTGATACTTTTTGTTTATGACTATTCAAGGATTACATGGGTTTATTTTCTTAGGGATAAATCTAAGGCATTACATAAGTTCAAGATATTTAAGGCTAGAGTTGAGATTGATTGTGGTAGAAAGATTAAGTGTTTGAGATCTAAAAAAGGGAGAGAATTTACATCTAATACTTTTGAAATTTTTTGTGAAAAGAATGGTATTAAGAGACAGTTTTTAGTAGCAAGAATGCCCCAACAGAATGGTGTTGTGGAAAGAATGAATCAGACAATTCAAGAAGAAGAAAGAACTATGGTTAAGGAGGCAAGACTATCAGAAATCTATTCGAGAGAAGTACATATTATTGTGTATACACTAAAAAAGATTTGTAATAGAGGAAATATGGAAATACTTCATATTAATTATGGCATGGAAGAGAACCTACAATTAAGTACTTCAAAATATTTTGTAGCAAGTGCTACATTCAGAAAGATGAAAATAATCTTTGAAATTTTTATAGAAGAGAAGATGAAGGAATATTTCTAGGTTATTCTACAAGAACTAAAGCGTATTGGTGCTACAATAAGAGACTGAACAAAATTGTAGAAATTATGAATGTGAAGGTTGATGAAGAATTCCAGAGTGTCCCTGAGTGACACATCGAGTATGAATCTGATAGAGAAGACAAAAGAAAAGAATAAAATAAAGAAGAAGAAGACACTCAACCAACACTAAAATCTACAACTAGGAAACCAAGGTATGTACAGAAGAATCATACAGAGAATCAGATCACTAGAGATAAGGATAGAGGAGTTGTTACCATAAGTAAAGCATCTCAAGATCAATCTTCATTGTGTTTATTCGTTGGAGATTGAACGTAATTATTCAACAAAAGCTTGTAGTTATCAGAGTTGGATTAATGAAATGAAGGAATAACTCAGCAAATACAGAAGAATCGGACCTAGGAATTGGTGTCCAGACTGATAGATAAGAATGTGATAGGCACAAAATGGGTTTACCAAAATAAACTAGATGAGAATAGCAAGGTTTTGAGGAACAAGGCAAGACTAGTATGCAAAGGTTACTCAAAAATTGAAGGCATCAAATTTGAAGAGATTGATGCCTTTGTTGCCCAGATGGAGGCTATTAGGATGTTCTTGGCGTTTGCAGCATTCAAAAGATTCAAGGATTATCAGATGGATTTCAAGTCTGTGTTCCTAAATGGAGAACTAAAGGAAGAAGTGTAAATTGAGAAACCATAAGGATTCATAATAGAAATAGATCCATATATAGTTTTCATGTTGAAAATGACATTGCATGGATTGAAGCATGCACCTAGGGCCTGGTATAGAAAACTAGATAAAATCTAATCAGTCAAGGATTCAAAAAAGGTTGGGCTGACAACAATCTATACTTCAAAATACTCTTAGACATAATTTTGATTATTGTTGTGTATGTTGATGATATCATCTTTGGAGGCAAAGATGACTTATGCAAGAAGTTTTTTGAAGAAATGCAGCATGAATTTGAAATTTCCATGATCGATGAATTGAATTTCTTTCTTGGATTGCAAGTAAGTTAGAATAACAAAGGTATTTTCATTTCTCAATCCAATTATGTGAAGGATTTACTAAATTTTTTTGGCTTAGAAGATTCAAAACATGTATGTAATCCCATTTACCTGTTGTAAGTTAATTAAGGAGGATGATTCATCAAAAGAAGATGCAACTAAATAAAGATCAATGATTGGATAGTTGTTATACCTGACAACTACTAGACCAGATATCATGTACGTTGTATGTTTGGCAGCAAGATTTCAGTAGGAATCAAAAGAGTCACATGTTATGGTAGTAAAGAATATTTTTAGATACTTGAAAGGGATAGAAGATACAGGATTATGGTATCCAAGAGAATTAATTTTTTTACAAACAACATATACAGATGTAGATTGGGCAGGTTGTGTAGAAAATAGAAGAAGTGTCAGTGGTAGAGCATTCTTTCTTGGCTCCCAATTAGTTTCTTGGTCGAGCAAGAAGCATGATTCTATAATGTTATCTACTACTGAATTAGAATATATTGCAGCACCCTCATATTGTACTTAGGTATTATAGATGAAGCAGACCTTGAAGGACATAGGAGTTTGTTTTGATGAACCAATTCCTATCATGTGTGATAATACCAGTGTTATAAGTATGTTAAAGAATCCAGTAATGCATTGCAGAACAAAAAATATTGACATCAGATATCACTTCATCAGAGAAAAGGTTGAAGAAGGTTTATTGAAGCTTTATTATGTGCCCACAAAGGAATAGATAGTAGACATATTTACCAAACCTTTTTGCAAGGATACTTTTGAGTATCTTGGGAGAAAGCTGGGCATTCTACCCCTTCCTAGTGATCACTATATGCACTAGTGTGTGTGTATTGGTCCATTGTTTTACATTTATATCTTTCTGGATAAGTAATTGAAGGCTTCCTCGTAGGGGGATCAAAGTATGTTAGAAAGGGGGATTTCTTTGTGCCCTTTTTCATTGTTGTCAAAGGGGGAGAAAGTTGGAAAAAAGTTGAAGTTTTTTTTGTGCTTTGTTATTGATGAATGTTGCCATCAATGCCAAAAGGGGAGATTGTTAGAATCTGAGTTTGATATGATCTATGATGTTTTCATTGATGTCAACATGTACTTATTATAGCCTCTTGGTATATCGGTTGTTGTGTAACTGACTAGTTTGGTGTATCAGTTGATGTGCACCAATAGTATGTTTGTTTTAGTTGAGGTTGTCACCAACATGTTTTAGTGAGGATTCTTTATTGGATGCAACATATGGTTGATTGGATCGCTCATATTTTGATGTGTATCCTTTTTAATTTTTTATCCCAACTTAATATTTGTAATGTGTTGATCATAATCATTGGAATCAAGTGCTTTGGAGATGGTATAGCGTATTGGTTGGAGTGAGGCATGTTGTAATGTTTGAGGTGTTCCTCATTTCATTCTTTAGCACCATAAGAATGTCTTGGTGTGACCTATTTCAAATTGTGTGGCCGACTTGGTGGATTCCATGATGTTGATATATAAGAGTGAGAGAATGTGTGGATAAAGGTGTATCCAATAAGACTTATGTGTGGTGATATGTGAAGTAATAGTGAATCTGTATCCCATATAAATGAGTGTTGATCTTAGTGGTGGATTCAATATCTTTTCATATTTCTTGGCTATGAGCCTTATTGTACTAGCAGTGAGCCTTTTTGTATCAAAAATGAGCCTCTATGTATCAGTAGTGAGCCCTTATTAATCTGGAAGCAATTCTTTGTAAAAATAACCATACCGGTCTCACCTTAATAGATGTTTTACATTTCATGAGAATAGGCTTTTCCATGGGTTTTTTTCCATCTTGTGTTTCCACGTAAAATCCTGGTGTTTTCAGTGTGCAACAATATTATCGACAGAAGAAAATTTTTATAAGTTGTGTGGGAATAACTGATTCACTCCCCCTCTTATTTATTCGACATGTTCAGTAGAAAATTTGCAAGAGTTGACAAGGAGGCTAATTGTCAAGAGATTATTTGACACAAGTGTCACTCAATCTGCATATCTGACAGTTAACAAAGCCTTATTTAGTGAAGCAATAGGTATTGCAAGGCCAATACATGAAGGCTATGGTTTATTTGAACCAAGTGAATTACCTTGTTTCTTCACCTTCACTAGTTGCACTCTACCTATTGTCTTCTCGCCCAGTTCTATGAAATTGTCATTATAATATGATGCAGCAAATTCCGGAGGTCATAACTTTTGACTCGAATGTGGGTTTTTGCTGAAATTTTATAGGCAGATGCGTGAGGAAGAGTTAATGGAATTTCCAACTCCTCTAGCTTTTTTGGTGGCCATTTTGACTTTTTTTTGGGAACCTAAAATTTCATCTTGGCCTCCAAAATTGCCTTTTTCTATTTCTTTCCAATTTTTAGAGTTTTATTTTTTGTAATAAATATGAAATCATATTTTTGATTTCGTGGGTTAGCTGGCAATTTGTCTTGCCTTAGCTGGGGGATTTTCTTGGGAAAATTTGAGATTTGTAGGATGAGTTTTGAAAGTTACCAAAAATGGAAAACTCTATTTTTACCTGAAAATCTGCCAAATATGGTAATTTTCAGAATTGTAACAAGGAGTTTTCTTTCATTGTAGAGGTAGAGTAAGTTGGACATAGTTAATGAGAATTTGAAGTTTTGTTATTCTGGCATTGTGTTTTTTTCTAAATTGTTATTTTTGAAGGTTTTGGGCTACATCATAATAGGGGTGTCTTCTTTGCAACAATGAAGTATTTGAAAGAGTAAGAAGAAGAAGCTAGGGAGAAAGAAAAAAATGAGTTCAATAGGATTTGATGGATTTGATGGATTATAGGATAACCAAGATAATGAGTGGAACACATGACACTTGGAAGGAAAATTCTAGTTTGATGGTTATTTATCATAAATGTATGAAAGACAAGGAAAATATGAAGTGAATAATTAAGAAATTGACCCTAAAATGACATTAATTAAGTTTATAAACGTGCTAAGTATGATCTACATGTCCCTCAATATCTAGTAGCAACAAATGATATAATGATCATATTAGGTAAATTCGTTGCATACTTGACAAAATTGGATATCCAAGTGAAGGATAAGTTGAAGTTGCTAAAAATTATTGAAAAGATAATCATTCAAGACATTCTAGATATTTTGGGGTCATCAAATCACTGGATCTATCAAAAGAATAATTCAATACAATAATTCTAACTATGTCTTCTTTTGTGAACTAAAATGATGATGTTGATACAAAATTTATTAAATAGTACTCTGGATGAATTGTTCACCCTAGAGCTAAATCTCGATGACTTCAATAGGGAGACTAATGCAATATTAGATGTAAAATCTACAATTCACAATGATAGGGTTACATAGTTACTCTTATTCAATGGGCCTCGAAGAATATTTGTGCAAAGTGGATTGACAACTATAATGAATAAGTTATATTTTCATTCCAACTGGTCATAAGATTCCATCTATCAGCATCCAAATCAGCTAATAACAATTAAGGTGGCATATTTTTTAATTTTATAGCAGCACTTCAATCAACTAAATTTATTTTTCTCTATTTTATCTTATGTGACAATAATCTACATCTTTCTAAGTAGGGGAGAGGACCCACTTGAGCACCTTAACATTGTGCTTCTTAAAATCCTACATGGAAATTTTAAATCACTCCCAATTTTTTATAGTAGCTTACTTGGCAAGTCCCTTGCTCATAACTAAGGTTTCAGGACCACATCATCAAATATGATGCCACAATAGTATGCTTTTTGCGAAGGTGTCCAAAACAACCCAAAAGAAGTGAGACCAATGATCATGCAAAAAGGATACCTATACTTGTACAACATATGTGGCATCACATGATTGGTTTCTTTTTACAACTAAGAGTGCATTGATTCAATTATCGGTAGTCATCATAGTAATAAAAATTTTAAACTCACAATTATTGATGCAATGTTGTCAAAAAAATTGGACAATAAACTAACAAGTGTGGGTATTAAATCTAAAAATAAGGGTATTAAATCAAAAAATAAGGGTATTAAACCAACAACTACTATCATAGCCATTGAAACATGTTTAGGTATTAAGTCCTTTCCCCTATGCTACAATGTTTTTCAAAGATATTCTCAAACAATTTCAACAACCTCCATAGTACTTTCTCAAGGCTTGATGTGTGATTTTGTCTTCAACGGAGGGTTATTCCTTTATGACATATTACTTTTGTAATGTTGGTCAAATGAAAATTTGACATTTGTAGAGGGATTTTAGCTTGTTCCTCCCTTATTTCTATAAAAGGAAAAAATGAGCCTCGAGATTCTAAATTTATTTGTATTGGGCAAGTCTAAGTATAGAATAGTTCATTATTTTTGTGATAGATGAGGTTTTGATCTATAGATGAATATTTTATATAGAAATTTTGAATCAGTTACAACATATGAAAATCTTGGGCTCTGTAATTGTCCCGTTAGTGTATACTTCAATTTTTCATAAATGAAATAATCAAACATCATACAATTTGTCCTTACAAATATTTTGCAATTGCATATGTTTGATTTCTTTTTTTTTTTAAGTAAAGAATTAAATTCTCTAGATAAAGCATGAGAGAAGTATCTTGTTGAGGATCTTAGAGAAGAATTCCAATAGTCTCCATTTGTAGGATGAAGGAAGCAATGCATGAAAACTCACTGCTATTGAATTAAAACCGCTATATGATGTTATCCACCTAATCTCTAGAAGCAAAAGCTAAAATTAAAAATCAAACTAAGTATGCCATAAAGTTATTCTAAGTTGTGTATCTTCTCTAAACTAATACTGAGTAATCTCGAAGAATTAAGCCAGTTCTAAGTAGATTTTTCATCTTCTTAGTGCATATCATGAGAATATCTTTTGCTATAGAATATCCTAGTTAATGCTTGATAAAATCAACTGGTATTGTTAGAGGTCTACCCCCTTAAGTCTTGCAGAACCTGAAGTACAAAGGAGAGTGATATTTTAATTGTCTCACCTAAAGTCTCTACTTATAAGACATGGTTAATCTTTAGGAAATTCCAAGAAATCATCTAGATATTTTAAAAGAACCATAGCTAACATATGCCTTAAATAATTATTTTTATCTATAAATTCAGTAATAACGAATGTGTTTCACAAGGATTGTAACTTTTCATGTCATGAGTAGTTTCAAATACAATACTAAATAGCTCTACAATTTGAATTTGATAACATGTTACAAAAAATTGTTGGTGTACACATTTATGTTGTACACATATTCTTAAGTTTACTTAGGAATAAACAGTCTTATAGATGCATACAACTGTACATTAGCTAATCAAGTTAGGTATATTTTTTTTGCACCAAAGTGGTTACACCAACTCTCATTCTTGATTGGGACATATTTCCTCATCACTCGTATTATTTTCTCCCACTATAAGCATCGGGATTGTATAGTGTAACATATCCCATTCTCATCAATGCATTGTGTATATTGACTAGTGAAATAGCTTGTGATTGTTTATTATTGTTTTTTGGTAGAGGTTTTGGTTTGGCTTGTAAAAAAGGCTCTTGGGTGCATCATTTAGCAAAGATGTACAAGAAATAAATAATTCTATAAAAGAAATAAATAGAAATTGGAAATATTATCTTTCTTGTATCTATCCAAACACTTACACAATTTTGTGTTCTCATATGTTCCAAATCATGAAATTGTTCTAAAAGCTCTATTGAATAGTACTAAGTTTGATATTTAGACATCTTCTCTATATAATTATTATAGTAGCTAGAACTTTATATTTACAACTTCAGAACAAAATTATATTGTTATTGAAATAATGAAATATTATTAAAATAGTCAAATTTAAATTATACAACTAAAAAATTTGACTCCTAGAAATGATTAATCCTCTTAATATTGATTATTCTTTGTTAAACTTTTTGAATTGTTTGTAGCCGCACATTCTACATTATGAATTTCACTCACTTTGCTATAGATTAAAGAGAATGATTTTTGAAAACACTATATAACAAAATATTGTTTAATTTCATGAAATGGAGTAATAACTAATATAATTCACTTGAACATTAAAAATTTGCATGACACAAGTATTCTCAAATACAATACCAAATAGCTCTTCAATTTGAGTTTGATAACATGTTCAAAAAATATCATTTAGCAAATATACAAGAAATAAATAGTTCTACAAGACATTGAACAGTAATTTAAAAATATTTTATTTCGTATATATGTCTGAATACGTGGACAATTTCATTTTCTCATATCTTTCAAATCATGAAAATTTTCAAAAGACTCTTTTGAATCGTACAAAGTCCAATAGTTGTACATCTCTATAAAATTTAGTTGTTTTCAATTCAATAAAAAAATGATAAAAGCATTCACATCTAGATTATATAAATAACTAAAAATTCAATCTCCTAGAAAAGATTAATCCTCTTCACATTGATTACTTGAATTTTTTGTAGCTATCAAGCACAATCTACATTATAAATTTCACTCACTTTACTATAGATTACAAAGAATAATTTTTACAAATACTATATAACAAAATATTGTTTAATTTCATGAAATTGAGTAATAACTAATATAATTCACTTGAACATTGCAAATTTACATGACACTTGTATTTTCAAATACAATACAAAATAGCTCCTCAATTTGAGCTTGATAACATGTTACGAAACAATATTATTTAACAAAGATACAAGAAATAAATAGTTCTACAAGACAATTGAACAATATTTTATAAATATTTTATTTCTTATATGTGTTTGAACACGCAGACAATTTTGTTTTCTCATATCTTCCAAATCATGAAAAATTTCAAAAGACTCTTTTGAATCGTACAAAATCTAATATTTGTACATATTCTCTATAAATCTAGTTATTTTTTATTCAATCAAAAATGATAAAAGCATTCACATCTAGATTATATAAATAACTAAAAATTCAATCTCCTAGAAAAGATTAATCCTCTTCACATTGATTTCTTGAATTTTCTATAGCTATCAAGCACATTCTACATTATAAATTTCACTCACTTTACTATAGGTTATAGAGAATATTTTTTGCAAATACTATATAACAAAATATTGTTTAATTTCATGAAATGGAGCAATAACTAATATAATTCACTTGAACATTGAAAATTTACATGACACGTGTATTTTTAAATACAATACCAAATAGCTCTTCAATATGAGTTTGATAACATTTTTATCCGAGCCCTGATTGTGGATCATACTGTTTCTATCATGGAATCTACTTTGGTAGGAAATTTTATGGGTCCCAGACCGAATATAGATTTAGTCAAAGCCTTTGTGGATAAAAAATGGAGGCTCAAAGGCCAATTTGACATTGTTGCAATGCCAAAAGGCTTTTTCTCGTTTGAATTCTCAAATGGGAAAGATCTATCCAAAGTACTTTGTGGTGGTCCTTGGATGATGGGTAAATCCTCCTTATCTCTGCAAAAATGGATGACTAGCCTGGACTATAACGATAGTCTCTTTACTGTTGCTCTTGTCTGGGTACGTCTTCTTGGGATGCCTCTGGAATATTGGCATGAGAACATATTGATAGTCATTACAAGCACCTTTGGGGAGCTTCTCTCCATTGACCCTATGACAGTGGCAAGGACTAGACAAGTTTATGCTAGGATTTGTGTAAATATACAGCAGAGTGTGGATCTTCCATGAGTCATAACTCTGAAATCAAAGCTGGGGTCTTGGAACCAAGAGGTTGAATACGAATCCATTCCTTTTGCATGCTTCTCTTGCAAGAAATATGGACACTGAGCGAAACAATGCCCCCTAAAAACTCAAAAGGAAAAAAAGAAGGTACTGGAACAAAAAAAAGGTCAGAAAATGGAGTGGAAAAGAAAAATAGAGGAAACAAGGGTCCACAGTATATCTAAAGAGAATAATGTTGTTAGTAATAACTGAGAGGGGGGGTGAATCAGTGGCCTCAAAAATTTATCCTTTAATCTTTAACCACCAATCAATACACTTCAGATTATTAAGTCCCTACAAGATGCATGCCATGAAATACTTATAATAACTAACTATCTGTCAGTTTACCTTGTCTTTCCTTATTCTCCTTAATAACCGATAAGCAGTAAAACTATTTACCGATACTCGGTAAATATGCAGAGTATACCAATCAATCTGGAAATGCATATGTGAAATGTAAAACAACAAAGTAATAAACCATACACACATAACACATGGATTTTAATGTGGAAACCCTGTTAAGGGAAAAACCACTGGGACCGGTACCCCAATTTTTCACTCTTCTAAAGTGAGCCCTATTAGGAGCCAACCTTGTTAAAGGTTACAAACACACTGTTAAGTGTGACCTTTTTAGAGGATTTTATACATAGGTTGTCACTTAGTATTTGGCATCTATTTTTCTACCATCCTTGAATCAGCCTCCTTCTTAGACTATCAATAGGCTTTATACAAATCTTGCTACCATCCTTGAATCAACCTTCTTCTTAGGCTGTCAATAGGCTTTATGCAATTTCAATGCTACTTTCATGAATCAACCTTTTTGGCAATCTGTTAGGATATACCTCAATTATAGAAGATGGTTAAGTCCTTCTCTATTAAGAGACTTGATGCTTCAATGGTTAAACTAAAACATTATGACATGTTTCTAATGCAACTTGAATTGTAGATTTTCATATCTATTTAAGTACAATACCTCTCTGATCAATGTATCAATTCAATTCCTTGTGCTCCACACTTTTTTCTCTATGATGTTGTGCTTCACTGTTCGTCGGTGTCTGAAGAATTCTTTAGCTCTCATTTAGCTGGATTGATCAGGACTGTATGAAGTTATCCTTCACCAGTTTCTCTTCAGCATCCTCTTTCTATTCACTCCTCTTCCGTGTATTTGATTTTTTGTGATTACGGAAATGAATTATGCTTGTCTCTTATATAGACATGATGTTTCCTAATTCTTGATTCTTGATTCTTGATTCTTGGCGTGAAAAACAATCCAGCCAATCTAATTTACAGCTTTAACTCCTGATTTATCTCGTAGTTATCTTTTTTCCAACCATACAAAATCTTCTTTAATTCAATTACTTAACTCTGGGCGAATAAAACAAATAAAACAACCAGTTAATTCTATCTTTAAGTTTTTCCAGCTAGATATTTTGTCATTTTTTGAACTCTTTGTTCTGTCGGTCAACTCTGCAGTTAGTCATCAGTGACAACTGCCAGTTCCGTCGATGCAACTCTAGTTAGCTTCGAGATCTCTGTCCGTCGGGCATCATAGTATTTTTCTTCATCGAGAAACACTATCATCTACTCGTTGGGTATCACTATGAATTTTACTTTGCCTTTACCAATAGTGTGCACTCCGTCGGTGTTGTCTATCACTTAGTGAATACTTGACTTTTATGCATTACTGAAAGCATAATCTCTGTTCCATTAATTCTCTAAATTCTTTGGCATTATGTACATGATCGTATAGATGATATCAAGTTGACATCAATGACAATACAAATCATTAATTATTTTAATGTCTTGCATCATCTTCAACTTAACATTATCAAACATTCAATCAGTTACATGTCATCAATCTCTCCCTTTGGCATTGATGGCAACATACTATATTATCAATATGAAATACAATTGTTGAGATTAATCAAATTACTAAACACGTTGTTTTGATAATCGATAAAAATGTCTGACCACCAGTAAGCTTTGTGTTAGCTTAGATTTTATTCTTGCAACTTTCTGTGTTTCTTCTTCTGATGTGTTGTGTTCTCTTTGTGTCAATTTTTTCTCTTTTGAATGTTCTTCTTCTTTGATGTCTCTGTCTTTTGTCAGCAACTCTCCCTTTGTATATGATTTATTCATACAAATTCTCTCCCTATGGATATGATCTCTCCCTATTTGGATTAATCTAATAATGAATAGTTTCTAATGATAATATGGATACATTCTCTCCCTTTGACAACAATTCCAAACAAATATCTTACAAATATCTGACATCTGTGTCAAACAACTATTTTCTTCTATCTGTAATATATTCCTTGAATTTCCCTTATCCATCAGCAATACAACAATATGCTCTAGTGCTCGGTTCTGATATATGCCTTTATGTATATAGATGTAGCTTTGAAGTTCATCTTTTGCTTGCATCAACATGAATGATATTCTGATAATATATGGCTGATGCAGCCTTCAGTCCTTTACTAACTGGTAGACATGGGTTTGACCCCTAGTCTCTTTCTCAAGTACTCAAATGTATCCTTGGGTAGTGGCTTGGTGAAGATATCAGCCAATTATTCTTTTGATTGCACATATTCAAGTATCACCTCTTTTTCTTGAACTTGT
>MU223908.1:2653580-2675535 GCA_018584345.1 Thuja plicata | reverse complement strand
CGGGCCACTTCGAGGGGGTAACCTCCTTTGAGCAAGCTCAATACAATAAATTTGTTGATGCCCATCAAAGGCCTCAACATACTCTTATATACTAAGTATGATCTAGAAAAGTAATACTACCTATGCATGTGGGATAATAAAATAGACTCACAAGACGACGTACAAAGCATATGCATCCAACAACACTACACTAACAAAATAAACAGAAGGAACACATGGGTGTCTAACATCCCCTCTCTCTTAGAAAAAAGCTTTGTCCTCAAAGATTAAGGTGTGGAAATTGTTGCTAAATTTCAAGAAGGGGTTCCCATGTAGCATCCTCTGGTTGCATTCTGTGCCACTGAATCAAGACCTCATAGATGGAGCGAGAGTGAAGCTGACGAGTGCGTCGGTCAAGGATTGCCTCAGGCTCTAGGATAATGGATCCTTCCTTATCCATTTCAGGGAGAGCAGTTTGTGCTCTGACATTGGTACCAAGAACTTGCTTGAGACAAGAAACGTAAAATACTGGATGAATGCGGGAAGAAGGAGGAAGTTCCAGTTTATAAGCAACTGAACCAATCTTCTACAGAACCTTATAAGGCCCATAAAATTTTGGGGCCAGCTTATGACGCCCTTTAAGCTTCAGGGAGGATTGCTTGTATGGTTTAGATGAAGAAAAACCATATCCCCAACTTGAAATGAGCGCTCAGAATAGTGTTGATCTGCCTGTTGTTTCATTTGATTATGGGCCATGTGAAGATTATCCTGTAAGGTGCGAAGAATCTGATCCCTGGTGTGGAGAACTATGTCAAATACCTAGACTGGTGAGCTATTGGGAGTGTAGGGAAGGAGCACTGGAGCTTCCTGACCATAGAATGCTTCATATGGATTCATTTTAGAGGCAGTGTGGTAAGAGGTATACCACCATTCAGCTAAAGGAAGCCACTTGGCCCACTGATGTTGTTGTTCGGAAGTGAAGCAGGAAAGATAAGTTTCCAAGCATTTGTTGACAATTTTGGTCTGACCATCAGTTTTTGGGTGATAGCCTAAACTCATCTTCAGTTTGAGTTTGCTAAAACAATTCAGTCCAAAAATGACTGGTAAAAGTTGCATCATGATCTGAGACAATGGAAGAAGGGAGGCCATGAAGATGGAAGATCTGGTCCATGAAGATTTTTGCAACTGAGGAGTCAGTATAGTGGTGGTTGAGGGCAAAAAAATGACTATATTTAGAGAGATGATCAACCACAACCAAGATCACTGTCTTTCTGCCTGATTTAGGAAGCCCTTCAATGAAATCCATAGAAATATCAATCCAAATTAGTGTAGGGATGGGAAATGGTTCTAGCAAGCCAGGAAGGAGGGTCATTTCACCCTTGTGGCATTGGCAGGTATAACATTCAGCCACCATCTATTGAATCATCTGTTTCATTCCTTTCCAAAAGAAGTTTCACCTTGCCCACTCATAAGTTTTAAGGAATCCCGAGTGCCTTGCCAAAGGAGAAGCATGGAGTTCATAAAAAATAGCCTGTTGCAGATCTGGGTTCTGAGGAAGCACTAGACAACCCTTGTATCAGAGAGAAGCACCATCCCAAGAGTAATGCGGTACAGCAGAAGGATTATTGGCCAGCTGGTGAATGATTTGAGATAAAGAAGAGTTAGATGCTAACCAATTGGGAATTGGCATAGAAATAGCTGAAAGGGAAGCTTGATCATCAAATGTGCGAGAAAGAGCATCTGCCACAATATTGTCCTTACCCTTCTTGTAGGTGATCTCATAATCATACCTTATGAGTTTACTGACCCATTTTTGTTGTGTAGGGGAGGATACCCATTGTTCCAGGAAGTATTTTAGACTTTGGTGATCGGTCCTAATGCAAAAATGACTCCCTAGGAGGTATGGCCGCCACTTCTGTACAGCATGCAAAATAGCCATCATTTATTTTTCATAAGTAGAGAGGGTTATATTCTTACTAGAAATGGCTTTGCTAGTGAATGCAATAGGATGGTCATCTTGAAGGAGAACAACACCCAGTCCATTACCGCAAGCATCACTCTCAATAGTGAAGGGCTTGGAAAAATCTGGCATAGCAAGAACAGGTGTACTGCACATAGCTTGTTTTAGTTGTTCAAACACATTCTCAGCAACATTGGTCCAGGTAAAGGCATCCTTTTTTAACATAGTTGTCAATGGTGCTACAATCTTCCTGTAATTCTTGACAAACTTGCGGTAATAGCCAGTCAGCCCCAAAAAACCCTGAAGGCTCTTGAGAGTTTTAGGATGCAGCCAATTTTTCATGGCATCTATTTTTGTAGGATCCACCCAAACCCCTTGGTGTGCAACAATATTCCTAAGGTACTCCACTTCCTCTTGGCCAAACACACATTTAGATAGTTTTGCATAGAGTTGATGATCAGAGAGAAGTTGCATTACAAGCTCCAGATGATGGAGATGCTCAGCCCAGGTTTTTCTATATATGAGGATATCATCAAAGAAGACCAGAATAAATTTCCAGAGGTATGGCCGAAATATTTTATTCATCACTGCCTGAAATGTTGAAGGAGAATTAGTGAGGCCAAAGGGCATGACTGAAAATTCATAGTGACCATCATGTGTGCGGAAGGCTATTTTAGGTATATCCTCCTCATTAACCCAAATTTGATGATACCCAGAATGAAGATCCAACTTGGAGAAAAAATGAGCCCCATGAAGCTCATCAAGAAGTTCATCAACAACCGGAATGGGAAAATTATCCTTTCTAGTGAGATGATTAAGTGCTCAAAAATCAATGTAGAGTCGCCATGACCCATCTTTTTTGGAGACAAGTAGAACTGGAGAAGAAAAGGAACTGGTACTAGTGCAAATAATACCTTTCTTTAGTAAGTCACAAATGAGCATCTCAATTTTGATCTTCTGATGAAATGGGTAGTGGTAGGGCCTGATGTTGGGTGGAACACTGCTAGGAAGGAGCTTAATATGGTGGTCCTCTGGGCGAGAAGGGGGTAATCCCACAGGTTTAGCAAATACACCTGAATACTTATCCAAAATTTGTTGGAGATCTGCAGGAGCACTAGAGATCGCTGATGGCTGCATCTGAATGGAATGAAGCTGAGCGATGACACCATGTGAATTCTTCTTAAGAATTTTTTCCATATGATGTGAACTAATAATGATGAGAGACCCCAGCTGTAAGCCTTTCAAAGTGTGTTGTTTCCCATTGGCTGAAAACTGCATCCAAAGTTCTACAAAATCCCATAGAATGGGGCCAAGAGTGCGTAACCATTAGGCACCCAAAAACACATCACAACCACCTAAGGGAAAGGAAAACATGTCAGAGTGTAGGTTATAATCTCCAATAGAGAGATGCACATTATGACATTTCCCTTTGCAAGGTAAAGTGCCCCCATTGGCAATCATGACTTCAAAGCTAGAGCATGGATGGACAAAGCAATCAGCCTGTTTGGCTATTTGGGGGTCAATGAAGTTATGAGTGCTACCAGAATCAATGAGTATAGTAAGAGGGATCTTCTTGAAGAAACCCTTAACCCACATGGTTTGTGGAGTAGTGACTCCTACCAAAGCATGGACAAATATATTTGGTTGAGCTTATGGCAGAGGAGGTTTAGGTTGTTGAGGCTCAACCTCATCATCCACTATTTCGTGAGAATCTACATATTCTTCTAGTTCAGGTGGAGAATCCACATCTACGAGATAGAGATTTTTCTAAACATATCTATGGCCTTGGGACCATTTCTCATCACAATTATAATAAAGCCCTTTTTCTCGCCTGGCCCACATCTCTGTTTCAGACAAGTGCTTGATAGGATTAGTTTTGGGAGCTAGCGTGACTTGACGG
The DNA here is from genome assembly GCA_018584345.1 of Thuja plicata. NCBI lineage: Eukaryota > Viridiplantae > Streptophyta > Pinopsida > Cupressales > Cupressaceae > Thuja > Thuja plicata. The sequence goes on along the minus strand of MU223908.1, from coordinate 2,671,696 downwards.
TTGTGAGAACCCGTATTTCTGAATGGAAAAAAATTGGATCTGGAATGTTGTAGAGCACTAATCTTGTCCTCTGCTAACTTAGCCAACCCAAGGGCTTCCATCATTGTAGTGGGTCGGAACATTTTTACTTCAGAGTGAAGTGCATCCTTTAGACCACTGACAAAATAGCTACGGAAGAATTCATCAGACAATCCCTCTGTGTGATTAGCTAATTTTTCTAACTATGTTCGGTATTCTCTTATAGTGCTTGTTTGGCGTAGTTTAGTGAGTGCTCCTATCAAGTCATCAAAAGCACTAGGGCCAAAGCGCTCCAAAAGGAGTGTGCACAATTCTGTCCATGTTGGGTCTACATTAGCCTTGATGTACCAACGGAACCATTGAAGAGCTTCATGTTCCAAATGAAAAGATGCAAGCGGGACTTTGTTGTTATCCAAAGTATTATGCAAGCTGAAATACTATTCTACCTTGTAAATCCATCCAGTCGGATCAGTACCATCGAAGTGAGGAAAATCAAGCTTTGGTCCCCAAAAATTGCTAGAAGAGAACCCAGCATCTCTAGAATGGTTTCGGTTCATGGTTGAATGCTGAAGGGTGAGGCAGAGAAATTTGTCATCCAGATCTTGAAGTTTGGTTTTGAGGGATGCAATTTATTCCTGCATGATTTTTTCTCCTGTACGTGTAACAACCATAAAGCAGTTTTTTTTTTTTTTTGGAAATTGGTAGAAAATGACAAACAGAAACTTTTTTAGTTAGGGCAAACTTGGATTTGGGAAAAACTCATATGGGAAATGGGTGTTTGACGAGTGGTTGGACACTTTCTAATGAAAAGGGAAAAATAAAAATGAGGGTTTTAGGGTTGGGGAGGCGAAATGAGATGAGCAGTCCAAGAGGGACAAGGGAGAAGAATTAGGAATTGAACCTTGTGGCCCGATTTGGTGGTGATTGAATGAGAAGCGAAAAAGATAGGGAAAACCCTAAAATTAGATAAATGAGGGATTTAGGGCTTCAATATGTAGAATTTGGGGTAGGGTCATCAAGGAAGGAAGTATGTGGAATGGTATTTCAGGGGTTTTGAGGAACTGTGAGAGGAAACAGGAAGAAAGCAAGGAAGCTATGGCTAAAAAATGGAAAAAAATTTGAGAATCACTCAGGGAAAATCACTCAAATACAGAATAACTGAAAAGAAGTATTGCAATAATAAGAAATATTGGAATTAAAAGGAACCTGAAGGCCACGACGGAAAAAAATTTGATGTAATTTCCACCCAGTGAGCCCAAGAAAGTGCTCTGATACCAGATGAGAGGAACCTCCTACAGCAATATGGTGAGAATGCATGAAATAACAGAATATAGAGCAATAGCAGAACTCAGAGTGAATCTATTGATCGCGAGCCACTTCGACGGGGTAACCTCCTTTGAGCAAGCTCAATACAATAAATTCATCGGTGCCCATCAAAGGCCTCAACATACTCTTATATACTAAGTATGATCTAGAAAAGTAATACTACCTATGCATGTGGGATAGTAAAATAGACTCACAGGATGACTTATAAAGTATATGTGTCCAACAACACTACACTAACAAAATAAACAGAAGGAACACATAGGTTCCTAACACATTATTTGTAAAAACATGGGGGAAAGGCACTGTAAACCTATAATAATGCACTCTTACTAACTATTTTCATTTTTTTACAGGTCTACGGGTTAGCCATCTAGTTTGGTAAGAAAGCACATAATCTTTTGATTAAAAAATTCCCATTTCACTTTTTGGTGTTTAAAAAGATTAGTGTATGTACTCACATCATTTCACACTTGGTTTTGGGTTTCAAATTCAACAAAATTCAAAGTCAACAAAATTCAAAGTCAACACAAGACAAAATTCAAAAAGTTAACAAAAGTCAACATTTCTTTTTTGGGCTTAAAACGAACATGCACAAAAACTTGAATGCTTTAAAGAAAATGAACAAATCAAACATCTGATTTTGGGTTTAAAACTGAACAATCAAATTGCACATCTTGTTTTTGGATCTTAAAATTGAACTAACTATCAAACACTTCACTTTTTGGGTTTTAAAATTCAACAAAGCAATCACACATTTCCTCTTGGGTTTAAAATTGAACATCAAACAAACTCAATCTCAAATGCATAAAGACAAATTGAAAAAGGCAAACAATATCTCACTTTGGTGCTCATAAAAAGAACAAGCTTGCGAGTTCATTTCAGGTTTAGATCAAACACACATTGCCTAACTTATCAGAAATCAATCATGTGTTTTATGTGTTTGGTGCACTTGCACAAACATTTGTGGAACACAACCTCACTTCATGCACTATCCTCTCCCATTGGATCTCATGGTTGTTGGTGCAAGAGAAAGGTGATTGTGACTATTTGATTTTTTTTACAGATCTACTCTTGATAAATCTTCAGATCTTCTTAGAGGGGCCTGTCTAGAAGAAGCACAAGTCCTTCTGGAGAATGACCCCAAACTGGTAAAATTCTTCGGCCGGTATATAAATAAGGTGCTAACCAAAAGAGAATTTATATCCTTTCAAGCTTGGGCAGGTCATGTTCAATGGTAGTCCAGATTGGGTGAACTCACCAACATGTCAGCATGATTGAACTAGGCTCTTAAGTGAGTCACACCATAAAAACCAATTGCGGGGACACCATGAAAATACTATCAACTAATAAATCTAGCAACCTACCTGATCCATCCCTGAAAGCTTCATAATCAGCTGGGCAAGGAAGATAGTAACTTCCCCAAGAAATTCGCACATTCATGCCACCCTGAATGTTTGGAGTCAGCTAATACGACATCATGGAGCCATAGCATTCTTTATGGTGGTCATATTCTTATTAGCTCTTGTGTGTGTTCCTACATATGCAGACAAAGGTTTTCAAGCTCACCGCATCCTTAAGGTAGAAAGTGCTTGTATGTGTTTTCAATGTTACAAACCTTGTGCAAAATAGCTCTTGAACATACACAAATCTAAAATTTTTGAAAGTCCTTTTTCCAAGGAGATCAACATTTCATGCTTCTTGCAAGGTTGCTTTTCCTCTTGCCAGATTGTTTGCTCACAAATTCCAAAAGTTCATCACTTGTTCCAAAAGAAAAAATGATCCAAGCCACACTAGTCGTAGTCACTGCCTACAAAATTATCAGATTGAACTCATGTCCCATTCCACCAAGCATCAGAAACTGAAGACTCCTTTGCCACATATCTACCGAGAATAAAAGGCCATAACCAAAGAGGCCAAGAAATATCAGTATATCACTGAAATCATTAAAGCAGAAAACCACAAACTTGAGAAATATGAGAGGGTCCAGTACAACTACAAAATTCTTTATTTTCTACAAAAATTCCACACCAACAATGCCTTCATTCACTTTGAGTGCTCCACCAAATTGGCCTATCATCCAGTTGTTCATGCAAACACACATACTTGATTTCACACAGTATGCCTAGCAGCTTCATCACTACAATCGGTCACTCTTCCTCTTCTTAGATCACTTCACCTACATTTAGGACTTCCCTAGTTGTCATCCCTAGAAACACATCACACATCATCCAAAGCATAATCCTAGCATAAATTTGCATTGAATCCTAAACCATCCCTTAGCAATCCTAAACCATTCCTAAACCATCCTAGTTAATCCTAAACAAATCTTAGCGAATCTTAGATCCATCCTAGCAACCTTGCATCAACTTTTAGAAATCCTTATCATCCTAAGAAAGTGCATCCTTCACTTGGTATCTGATGAGCCAATCTAATGGTCATCTTTTGATAACACTTTTTTCCGTCTTCGTGATAAATTTTACTGGCAATTGATACTTGAACTTATGTTTTTTAATATGTTTTATGTAAGAAATGGACATAAGTAGGTAGTTAGATGGTGAAAAGGTTATGAAAGTATGACATTTGGAACTTATGATCTTATATAAAATGAAGAAGTAATATAACTAAATGAATGGTTCCCTTTTCTATGCTATGTTTGAGGGTAGTGTCCTTCCTGTAGCTTATGTCCTACAAGAGCATTAATTAAGTTGAAATACTTTCTTCTAAATTTTAGTAATGAAAATATATATGTGTCGAAGATGGTATGTGTGCTATAATCCTTTTTGCAGGAATCAGTGGAGCAGTTCTAGAATCCAGCAGAGTGTCACTGAAGAAGTCAAGGTCGGGTTCTTTCACCATAGGCCTCAGGCTGAACCAGTCAAGAGCATGTGAACCAAGATAAGCATCATTAAAAGATCTTTGCAGGAAGGCTGGGTCAATACAGTTTCCTATTTTATGCTATGCGCAGATCTAGAACCATCGTGTGCTACATTCTAGGACAATTTATTGAATAACTGCCATATTCTATTATGAGATATTTTGTGTGGATTAAAATCCTCATCTAATGGAGTAATCCTAGATTTTAGTTGTAAGTTGTAGTTTCCCTTTAAATAAGATGACTGTTGAACTTTGAGCAATACGACGATAGAGATAGAGTTAGTATTCCAGTAGTCTGTTGTAATTCAGCAAAGAGAAAATACAATATTGTTTTCTGCATCTTTTGTAATCCATGTTTTATGAATAAGTAATGAGAGCTTCAATTTCTAGTATCTGAGATCTTGTTCATTCACGCTTCTATGGGGGCCCACATGGGAGGTGAATCTAGTTCGTAGTTAAGTAGGTTGCAAGTTATTTTAAATAAGTAGGTTGCAAGTTATTTGAAGCAAGTAATACTTTGTTGCTCCTGCAGCCATTAGTAATAGCACTAATGGTTGTTCCTGCAGCAAAGGTAGTTAGCTAGTTTATTGTTCCTTCAGGATAGAGTTAAACTTCCTATCCCAGCAGGTTCCTTTATCTTTAGATTACGTTGTTGATATTTCAGTTCCTAGTTTAGTCCCATTTCAAGTATTTTCCATTTACTATAATGATGGCTTTTAGATGGATTAGAGCATATACTTTGCAGTCACCATTTCAAGTTTACGCTCCCTGGTCAATAATTTAATGAGTTCAATGTATTGTTTCTAGTGGAAAGGATGCATAATCCTTAACTACAGAGGTATTATAAAGAGCAGTCATTTTTGGCGCCGCTGCCGGGGATGGTGTCAGTCTAATCTAGCCCAGAGTCATTTTAGACCTAGTTTAGCATTTCTTTTTATGCATAGAAGAAGAGATCATCTTGGGCTTTTCCTTCCTCAAGATCATCAAGCTGAGCCATTTAATCTATTCGACCCTGAGCTTGAGGAACCACAAGTTGCAGCCATAGAAGTTGAAGAACCATTTGAGAACGTATTTGCTGATGCATTTGATCACTTACTATCATCTGATGAATCCTTGAAAATAGACAAACTATTTGCTAATGCATTTGATCACTTACTATCATCTGACGAATCCTTGCAATTAGATGAACTATTTTCTGAACCAAAAGATCTCTTATAGCAGCCAGGGCCTCCTCCAAGGATGGCTCAACCAACCTTTCCCTTCCCAATTCCACCTCAGCAGGGAAATCAAAATTTAAAGAACATACCCTCTGCAGCTTTGCCCAAGTTCTATGGCCTCATCACCGAAGACCCTGAGACTTTCCTTTTTGAGTTCAACATCCTTTGTAGGAGCTACAACTATACAACTGATGCACATAAGATCAATTTGTTCCCATCCACTCTAAAGGAAGTCGTGCTGAGATGGTTTATGGGCCTTGGTGCTAACATCGTAGCAGATTAGACTACCATGAGAAACATGTTCCTTTCCAAATACAAAGAATAATATCAAGGGAAAGATTTGAAAGGTGATGACATCTTCAGGATGGCCCAGAAAGAGGATGAGACCCTGGAAGATTATGTCTCCAGGTTCATGTTCAACTTGCAGTGTAACACTCAGCATCAAATGAACAAGGACTCTCAGAAACACCTTTTTATTAAAGGTGTCAATGAAGGGAGCATTGGGGCTCTAGACTTGATGGCTGTAGGCAATGTTACACAAAAAAATTGGGATGATATCAAAAATATCTTCCTGAACTACTCTCGGGACACTGTCAAGAAGGGTAGGGGAATCCGGGACCTACCACACAAGTCTGCTGGCTCTGGGGTATCCAAGATAGAACTTTCTAATCTTCTATCAGACTTCAAATAGGACATCATTAATGATGTCACTACTCAGCTAGATACCATGAAAAATAGAAAGAAGAAGGAAGATGTTGATGTTGTGCTTGCTGAATACTACCCACATTGCAGGGAGAAGAAGAGGAGCTGCAAATGCAAGACCATTGCAAATGTGGAGTCCCAGCCGATGCCTATGGAGTTCAAAGCTATAGATGAAAATGGAGAGGTGTTGTATGTCGCTCAGCACAGGCCATGGGCCCCATGACCAGTTATGCCCCAAGATCCTCTTCAAACTCCTAGCAATAATAATCCATGGCAGAGTTTCCCAAATTTGGGTCCCCATAATTTTGGAGGATATAATAGTTGGTAACAACCCCAGCACCAGCAAAGCTGGAAACAACCCCAGCAAGGGTGGCAACAACCTAATCAATGGACTAATCAGCCCAATCATCAAGCCATAATGCCCCCTCCACAGCAACAAGCTCTAATGCCTCCACCTGCAGCCATTAATAATCCTCCTAAGCCACCGCAGCTGCCCGCACAACCTAATCCTAATCCCAATAACAAACCTCCCACTCAGTAGCAAAGCTATGCCTTGCATGACATTCATCTCAAGTCAGGAACTACTCTTGCTTCACCGCAACCCCCTATCATAACTGAAGTGCAGGAGCCTCCTGTTGACCATGAAGATGTGTCGGCTCCTGTAGCCAAAGAGCCTCCATTTCCTCAAAGATTAGCTAAACAAAATGAACCCATAGTAAACCACACTGTAGCAGACTTACTTGACCAATTAAAGCATATAACGGTAAAGATTCCTTTCCTAGATGCTATCAAGGAAGTCGTTGCCTATACTAGAGCTATCCAGGAGGCTTGCATTAAACAACCTAGAAGGAATAAAAAGGATCCCAAGACCATTCATGTCGTCGGCCAGCTCTCTGATCTTATGTTAGACAAGTTGTCTGTACCCAAGTATGCTGATCCAGGAAGTCTTGTGGTTACAGTTACCATCCAAGGTATACAAGTTCCAAATTCCTTATTGGATTTAGGTGCATCTATAAATGTTATGACCAAAGAAGTCTTGTCCAATCTGAACATTGCTGGTCTCTGAGACACACCAACCATTTTTCCACTGGCTGATAGTTCTACTGTTAAACCTGATGGGGTAATTGAAGATGTTATAGTCACCCTACATTCCTGGGAGTATCCCGTAGACTTTGTGGTTCTCTCCCCTAAAGCTGATATGGGTGGGTACCCTCTAATTTTAGGATGATCATGGTTGGCCACTGTTGATGCCTTCATAGCTTGCTGGTTAGGGAAGATGACCATCTCTAATGGCATCCATACCAAAAAATTGACACTCTACTCCCCTGCTCAACCCATATTGTAGGATGAGGATGTCATATGGCCAAAATTAGATGAACTTGATCTAGAAACCAACTCAATCCAGCAACTCATGGTAATAGGAAGAGAGCCGTTTGTAGCCTCTAGGGAAGAAGATGAGATAATTTCATCTATCCTCAATAATAACTATGGCATAGATTCCCAGTTGTGTCTGCAATCAGACTGTGTCTTGGAGACTATTTTGACCACTCCAAATGCATCTCCATATTCACTGTCCTCCAACTATCTTCAGCTCTTATTACCCCATGAATTGGCTTCACCTCCAATTGTTGAGTTGGCCATGATGGATAAGGTCATCAAAATGGAAATTAGTCCTGGCAAAGAATTGAATATGAGCTCTAACCTGTCATTACCACATCAAAAATCTATCCTTCAGTTGCTACAGGAAACCCAGCAAGATTTTGCCTGGGATTACATCAACATGAAAGGAATAGATCCAAAACTTTGTACCCATCAGATCTATATAATTCCAGATTATAAACCTGTTAGGTAGTCACAACAAAGAGTCAATCCTATCCTAAGGGATATAGTCAAAACTGAGCTCCAAAAGCTACTTAATGTCAGGTTTATCTACCCAATTCCTGATAGCCAATGGGTGTCACCTCTTGTCATAGTGCCCAAAAAAGGAGGTAAATGGCGCGTTTGTGTGGATTACCGGGAGCTCAATATAGCCACTAAAAAGGACCATTTTCCACTACCATTCATAGACCAAGTCCTTGATAACTTAGCAGGTAAGAAGTATTTTTCCTTCTTGGATGGGTTCAGTGGTTACAATCAAATTCAAATAGCTCCCGAGGATCAAGAGAAAACTACCTTCACCTGTCCTTGGGGAAATTTTGCATATTTTTTCCTCCCTTTTGGCTTATGTAACACTCCTGCCACTTTTCAGCGAGTAGTCATCAATATCTATTCAGACATATCTTCTGATTGTATGGAAATCTACATGGATGACTTCACTACCTATGGGAACACCTTTGATGAATCCAAGGACAATCTGGAAAAGGTCCTCCAAAGATGCCAGGACTATAATCTCTCTCTCAACAGTGAGAAGTGTTTTATGATGATGGAAGAAGGTGTCATGTTGGGACATTTTATTTCCTCACATGGCATCCAAGTAGACCCCGCCAAGATTTCAGTCATCGGTACTCTTACCACACCAGAGAAGAAGAAAGATGTCTGGAGTTTTCTCAGCCATGTTGGGTATTACAGATGATTTATCAAGGATTTTAGCCAAATTGCAGCTCCCCTCTACAATCTGTTAAAAAACGACTCTGATTTTACTTGGAATTTTGAGTGTGATAAGGCTTTCCTGCAGCTGAAGGAAGTTCTAACAACTGCACCCATATTGCGCAGACCAAATTGGGGTTTTCCCTTCCATATTCATACAGATGCTTCTGATTATAATATCGGGGCATTATTGGGCCAGCAAGAGGATGCAATTGAACATGCCATTTATTTTATCAGCAAGAATTTGCAGGGAGCTAAATTCAATTATACAGTGACAGAAAAAGAGTTGCTTGCAGTAATTTATGCTCTAAACAAATTTAGGCATTATATTACTGGTTACCATATTTTTGTCCACACTGACCATTCTGCGATCCGGTGCCTGATGAATAAACCAGCTATCTCAGGAAGATTGGCTCGTTGGTTACTACTCATGCAAGAATTTGACATCACAATCATCGAAAAGCTCAGGAAATCCAATGTTGTGGCTGACTTTCTCTCTCGCTTGCACGTTCTTGATGATCTTGCAGCCATAGATGACAGTTTTCCAAATGAACATTTGTTCCTGTTGTAAGCACACAATCCATTGTACACTGACCTTGCCAATTATCTCACAACTGGTCGAACACCAGCACACTTTTCTTCCAAGGAACGTTGGCTGCTAGCTGAGAAAAGTTTCAACTTTTCTTGGATTGTTGGTTTCATGCTTTACACTAGCCCAGACCAAGTTATGAGATGATACATCCGTGAGGATGAAACTTATGACATCCTCTGAGCATGTCATGATGAGACATGCGGTGGCCACTTTGCAGCAAAAAGGATGGCCTTCAAAATACTGATTACTGGGTATTATTGGCTGACTCTCCACAAAGATGCCGCTTAGTAAACCAATAAATTTGATCGGTGCTAGCAAATGGGGAGGCCTACTAGGACTGATGAGATGCCCCTGTAGCCATAGGTGGTGGTCACACCCTTTGATAAGTGGGGCATCAATTTTGTGGGTCCAATTGACCCTTCTTCTCAAGGTAAGTCTTACATTTTAGTCTGTGCTGACTATGCTACTAAGTGGGCCGAGGCTAAACCAATGAAGCATCCCCAAAACAACAATGTTGCTAAATTCTTGTATGAGGCCATTTTTACCCGCTTTGGTGTTCCAAGGGAAATCATCTCTGATCAAGGGGCACAATTCACTTCCAACATCATCGCTACTCTGATGGAAGAACACCACTTTCGTCATGCTAAGTCATCTCCCTACCATCCGTAGGTCAATGGTCAGGTTGAAGTCACTAACCATGAATTGGAGGCCATTCTTACCAAAACTATCATTATTCATAAGAAGGATTGGGCATCCAGGCTTCCTAAAGCACTGTGAGCTTACCGCACTACTTGGCAGTCTACTATAGGATTCACCCCGTTCCAGTTAGTCTATGGAAAGATGGCCATGATGCATGTCGAGTTTTAACATAAGACATTGCGGATAGCATTGGAGCTTGACCTTGATCTCACTATAGCTCAACAGGAATGATTTCTCACCTTGAATAGTCTGGATGAATGGAGGAAGTCTGCCCTGGCTAACACCGAACTGATCCAATAATAGCACAAGCAGTGGCATGAAAAGTTTATTAAAGATAAAACATTTTTCATTGGTGACTAGGCTCTCTTCTATGACTCCAGATATCACCACACTCCTGGTAAGTTCCAAACCTTCTGGTTAGGGCCTTATGAAATTATTGTTGTATTTTTCAATAGTGCTGTGTAGTTGTCAACCGTTGACCCTATTTGATTCAAGTAACTGGTTAATGGTTAGCGTCTCAAGCTATACCATAAACCCCAGAGCAAGACCAAGTTCCTATAGCAATTTGCGAGCACTGAAGTCCATGATCCTCCTATACCGCAAGAATGTGAGCCCATCACTCATATTTGTTCTTCGCTTTGAGAATAATGTTCGCTTCACTCCATAATAAATACTTTCTTCCTAAAAGGACCTTCTCCATAATAAAAACCTCACCTCACATTTTTCTTTCTTCCATCTTTTTCATTTCTCCATATCACTCCATTCGAGCATATCTCATCATTCGCCGCTCTTCCTACGACTCTTTTCAGGTTCGTGGCACAATCTCTCATACATATTTTATTTTTATTATCTTTATTTAGGAGTTTAGTGTTCTTTAATTTAATTCTCTTGTAAGACATGGCACGGTGGGACCTATGCCTTCACCTTAGTTGGGGGGAGGTTCATTTATTGTTTGTTTATTATTTCATTCATTTCAGCGCTTCATGATATTTACTTCCTGTCTTGTCAAAACCCTTTTCCACATGACTTTTGATAAATGTTTTAATAAGAGTCTGTAAGCTGTGATTATGTCATCAATTATCAATGAATTAAAAGCTATTAAGGGTTGAGTTAAACAATAATGATTTGGGTGCGACATGTTTGGGTGGCACATACCTTAACACACGCGAACAAATTATGAAAACCAATAAGCTCTACTTCTTGATACGAGTGTTCTTCAGTACTCTTTCATCTCTAAATTTCCGCACCATCAATCTGCAAAAGCTTTGAGTCTGTAAAATGAATTCTCCATTACAAGGTTCAGCATACATCCTGTGGGGCAGCATTTTGACAGTAGTAGCTATGGGTGGGGATCTCCAATGGCGCGTGCTGACTGATCACAGTGTTCTTTTAGCATCAGCAGCCAGTTGTGAAAAATTCCACAAAAGAGGATGGTTAGACTACTGCCTGAGCCTCAATGGATTTGATGAAGAAATCGCTCATGAATTTCTGAATACTTTACGAGCTGGCTTTGCAGTAGTAAAAGGGTTGAGAGTTGAACCTAGTTAGGGAGTAGGCATATTCAGATTGGGAATAGCATTCAGCCCAAAGTATTGATGATGCAATTTCAGCATGTAGGCAAAGATGGATGGGAATGTCACATGATCTAAGAATCAGGGAACCACATTCCCCTTAGAACTTAATCCTTGCTGCTCAAAGGGTTCCACAATATATATCAATGGGTAGAACACTCCAGAATTATTGGATTCCACTAAGGTTCCAGCCACCTCTATTCCTGCAGCCTTTAATGGTAGTAAATGAATCAGCAAAGGATTATAGCATAGCCCAGGAAGAACAGCTGTGGGAAAGGCTACGAGATACTCATGGATATTTTGACCATGTGTTTAATGAATCAGGAGTCAAAACTACCAGTGGCTTGATGGTACGAGCTTAGGTTCGGAACTTCATAATTGCTGGAGGCCAGCAATAGCTCAGTAGGGGGGAATGATGAACCAATCTAATGGTCATCTTTTGATAACACTTTTTGTCGTCTTCGTGATAAATTTTACTTGTAATTGATACTTGAACTTATGGTTTTTTATATATTTTATGTAAGAAATGGACATAAGTAGGAAGTTAGATGGTGAAAAGGTTATGAAAGTATGACACTTGGAACTTATGATCTTATATAAAATGAAGAAGTAATATAACTAAATGAATGGTTCCCTTTTCTATGCTATGTTTGAGGGTAGTGTCCTTCCTGTAGCTTATGTTCTACAAGAGCATTAATTAAGTTGAAATACTTTCTTCTAAATTTTAGTAATGAAAATATATATATGTGTCAAAGATGGTATGTGTGCGGTAATCCTTTTTGCAGGAATCAGTGGAGCAGTTCTAGAATCTAGCAGAGTGTTGCTGAAGAAGTCAAGGTCGGGTTCTTTCACCATAGGCCTCAGGCTAAAATAGTCAAGAGCACATGAACCAAGATAAGCTTCATTAAAAGATCTTCACGGGAAGGCTGGGTCAATACAGTTTCCTATTTTATGCCATGCGCGGATCTAGAACCATCATGTGCTACATTCTGGGAAAATTTATTGAATAACTGCCATATTCTGTTATGAGATATTTTGTATTGATTACAATCGACATCTAATGGAGTAATCCTAGATTTTAGTTGTAAGTTGTAGTTTCCCTTTAAATAAGATGATTACTAAACTTTGAGTAGCATGACGATAGAGATAGAGTTAGCATTCCAATAGTCTGTTGTAATTCAGCAAAGAGAAAATACAATCTTTTTTTCTGCATCTTTTGTAATCCATGTTTTATGAATAAGTAATGAGAGCTTCAATTTCTAGTATCTGAGATCTTGTTCATTCACGCTTCTGTGGGGGCCCACATGGGAGGTGAATCTAATTCGTAGTTAAGTAGGTTGCAAGTTATTTGAAGCAAGTAAGACTCTATTGCTCCTACAGCCATTAGTAACAACACTAATGGTTGTTCCTGCAGCAAAGGCAGTTAGCTAGTTTATTGTTCCTTCAGCATAGAGTTAAACTTCCTATCCCAGTAGGTTCCTTTATCTTTAGATTATGCTGTTGATATTTCAGTTCCTAGTTTAGTCCCATTTCAAGTATTTTCCATTTACTATAATGATGGCTTTTAGAATGGATTAGAGCATATACTTTGCAGTCACCATTTCAATTTTACGCTCCCTGGTCAGTAATTTAATGAGTTCAATGTATTGTTTCTAGTGGAAAGGATGCATAATCCTTAACTAAAGAGGTATTATAAAGAGCAGTCAGTATCCTAGCCTCTTTTTGAGTTGCTTACCCTTCATCCTAAGTTAAGGATCATCATCTTAGGTATCTTTAGAATGACCGATGTTCTAAGATAACCCCCTCCATCTATGAAACCTCATCACCTTGAGAAAAATGTTGGTTCACATTGATTGAGAATCCCGTCAAACTGAAGACCACAAGTCTGTCCTAGGTTTTGGCAATCGTATCCACCTTGATCATACATTAGGTAAACCATCCTTAATCAATCTTTTTTTTTTACCAAGTCATCCTTAGTCTTTCAGGAAGCATCCCCATCATCATAGATAGCATCATCCTAGATCATCATCTTAGCATCATCATCCTTAGTCCTTTTAGAACAATCCTTGCATTTTATCTTGCATCTTGCATCCAACTCTTTAGGACATTCATTTTATGCCACCCATTACATGAGCCGCTAAGAAGAGGAAAGAAATGGCCCTTAATTAGTTAGCTAGTTCATCTGACCGAATGATAGATCACTCTAACACAATGGATTCCTTTGATCCATGACAGAACCTACCTATCCAGCACATTTGGGTAGACACTAATGAGATTCCCACCGTGAGTACTATCGAAACATTCATCAATCATCCAACGCATGTTCACATGGTAAGAGCCATGAGTGGATGCACCAGCAATCAGGTACTCACCAATATTCAGCAACAAGGAATCTAATTCCCACCTTGGATTATACCCAGGCTTATCACACAACCTATGGGAATTTCAGGAGCAAGTCCTTATACCATCCAAAATGAAGTTGTTGATCCCCTTCAGTGAGCCTTGTAGGTGGGATCTCTTATCTCACAGATGATACAACCTTCCATCCCACCTTCCATAGTACACACAACACCTCCATCTAACTCGTTCATAGTCATGGAAGCCCCACCTCCTAATCCACCATCTACAGCACAAGCAATACATCCCATCGCTATGCAAGTGCTTGTGCCTCTTCAAAACATAGTTGCTCTGCTTTCCCAAGCAATCCCAAAATTTTTTGCACAATTCCCACCACCACCAGTCAACACTCCGCAAACCACTATTCCACCCATCCCCACTCATCCCATTCAAAATGCAGCAACTAGTTCACAGTATCAAAGCACTCAAATCTCCATGCTCGTTCCTCCCTTTTCCTCCACAGCATACCCACAGTAGCAAGCATACTTCACCATAGGCATGCCACCTACCAATACCTATAACCAACCCTTAGTACCACAAGGTCCCACTTTCCCCGCTCTGCCAACAACACACTCACAACATATGCCAACAGTTCTTCCACAAGCACAATCCAACCCAATTCCTCCACCACCACTTCCTCAAAATAGTCAACCAGCACAAGGTGCTTCCTCATCCACTTGGAATAACTACCAAGCCGTCATACAAGCCTTGGGCATACCTGCATAGTAGTAGACCACTAATCCATTTACATCTTGTACACAACAACCACAATTCAACCCCTTTGCCTCAACACAAATTCCTATCCCCCCAATCTTGCAACAACAACCAATCCAACAACAGCAACCTCTTTCGCAGCAACAACCCCAGCAATCCCAGCCACAAAGCACAAACCCCTTTGCTTCTCATGCATAGCCACAGTATATCCCTTTCACCGCAGCACCACCTCCTATTCAACCTACCTAAAAACCACAACCATCAGCACAGAATCCCAATCCACTCATTGCATAGGTGCTACAACAAATTGCAAATCTTTTTTCAAGTACGCACTCTACCGCCCTATCTACCCAGTAGCCACAACCCAGCTATGCCAATTACCTGGCTATGCTATCTTCCACTGTCTCACAACTAGTCCCTCCACCATAGCAAACCAATGTGCACATCAACCCCAACTACTTCATTCCACCCATTGGGGGAATTCCACCTTAGAACACCTATCTACCATCCTTTGGCAATATGGCACCACCACCTAATGCAAGTGCACAGTCGCCTCAGCTCACTTATCCAAAACCTCAGTAGATACAGGCCTACTTCCAACAGATACAACAACAACAACAAAATGCTTTGCCACCCCCTCCACCACACTATTCCCCTTAGTTACAGTTCTCATCACCCCAACAACCTATCTATATTAACCAAACACCGCAATACCCTCCGCAAAACCCTCTGTATTCACCAACTCCATTTGACCCCTATCTCATGATCGGGATCAGCATGCTAGAAAATAACAATCCCCACCAGCCAATTCAAAATGAGAGGAAATGAAGAATGCTTTAAAAGAGCTACGTGCTAGAACTGAAACAAAGACCTTCAAATTTGAGGAAGTTTTTCCTTACCCGTTTAATAGATCTATCAATGCCATACCCTTCCCCAAGCACTTTAAAACACCCAAGTTTGACAAATATTAGGGGAAGGGCAATCTTGTGAGCCACGTGAAAGAATTCTACATGGCATGCCAAGAAGTGGCCTATAGCAAAAACTTCCTCATGAGGCTATTTCCCAAAAGCTTAGGAGGGACCGCTCTTGAGTGGTTCTACAAGATCCCTTAAGGTACAGTCTCTACTTTTGCCGAACTATCAAAGAATTTTGTGGCCCAATATGCACACAATGTTGAGAATGAACTCTCCCTGCTCGATTTATGTAATTCCAAACAGAAGGGAGGAGAAATCTTGGCAGACTACCTTCAGCGCTGGAAAGGACTTACCACAAGGTTGTCCTATCAACCCCCTGAGCAAAATCTCATCAAGATATTTATTAACAACCTTCATCCCAAGCTTGCCTATCATATGTGCATGAATTGTATATAGACCTATCAGGACATCAGAATCAAAGGCATGGATCTTGAAAGAGGTCTTGTAGAAGATGGTTCCATAAAGCACTATAAAGAATCACAGCCTGACAAAGGCAACAATGATCGCTCCAGATATTGGAACAAAAATAAGAATGTCATAACTGATGGAGCCACTGACACTAAACATGTCCATATTGTTATGGCAGGTCCTCAAGCATCCACTCCCACATACCAACAGCCACAACACTATCCACAAAATTCCCCAGCACAAGCATACCAACAACCACCACACTATCAACAGAATTCCCCCACACTGACCTATCAGCAACTGTAGTATCAACCAGTTCCACCTCCCCCTGCATGTCACCAAGAAACCCACCACCAACCCATGCCACAACAAACCATACGTCCGCAGCAACCTAACCAACCCAATTATCAGCATAATCCCCAGCATTTTCAGCATCAAAATAATGCAATATCAGTCCAGCAGGCACAGAGCAGACCGAGAAGAGATCAAAATGCACCTAAGCGCACAGTCACCCCTTTGGGTGAACCTATCGATGTTATTTTCCAAAGAATGGCAGCAACAAACCTTGTAGTATATCCTCCACCGACGCAACCTTTTGATGACTCTTCTCCAAACCCGCATTGGTTCATTGTCAACGAATATTGTGACTACCACCGTGTTAAAGGACACGCCACAATCAAGTGCATGAAGTTAAAACACTACATCCAAGACCTAATTGATCGCAAGGATATTTAAGTAGATTCTATAAACAAAACCTCACCCGATAGCAATCTGAAGGTCTATCAAAATGCATTCCCAAACCATGACAATAACACGAGACCTACCAATGCACACATTGCTTCAACATCCAATCAAGACAAAGGAAAACAAAGCGCCTATACCATTAATAACACTACCGCTCATGTTGAGTATGGTAGCATCATTGGTTGTATATCCCAAGTTGAGCCATCTATCAATGTCATTCATGTGAAAGGCGCTGATACTAATTGTGTTGTTACCACACATCATGGATGCATAACTATTGTTGGTGCTAGTAGTGCCTCATCCTCTGGGGCACAATATAACTTATTGGAACATCTAGGGAATACACCCACCCAAATATCCATCTTGGATCTCTTGCACACATCACCAGTCCATCAAGAGATCTTGAATAAAGCTTTGCAAGAGTCACGTGTTCCCAACAACATAGATCCCGGTTAGTTTCAAAACCTTGTGGGTCACTTATCCACATCTTATGCTATCTCTTTTAAACCCATTGACATACCATCTATTGAGCCAGATCATATCCTCCCTCTTCGCATCGCCGTCATGGTCTGAAACTTTGTTGTTAAGAGAGTCATGATAGATAATGGTTTGACCTTGAATCTATGAATTTAAAATTTTTAAAGGAACTGGGATACACTGAAGCTGATATCATGAATGATGTCATCACAATCAAAGCCTACGACAATCTAGAATGAACATTAGAAGGTACAATCTCCTTGCCCATTCAACTGGGCCCGGCAGTACAAGAGACAATTTTCCATGTGGTTGATCTTGACCTCCCATACATCATCCTCCTTGGATGCCCATGGATTCACTCTATGCAAGCCGTCCCTTCCACCTATCATCAGTGTATCAAGTTTCCACATAGCGGAGTTGAGATCACTATCCATGCAGATCCCAAGCCCTTTGCATACTGCCATGCATTGGAAGCCTCCCATCTAGATTCAAATCATTGTCCTAGGACTGACCTTGGTACATATATTTCCAGTTCCTCCACAACCCTTCCAAATCCAAATGTCATCCTTGTAATCACCTAAAAATGGTCACATAAACCCTAGACCCCCAATCTCAGTAATTAATCAAGAAACCCTAATCTTGATTAAACCTAAGTCCTAAATCAAATAGGCAATTATCAAATTTGAACTTATCTGACCTAAACCCTAGGTCCTAATCGATCATCTTACTTGATTAATTAATTAATTCCTAAAATCACATTACATTGGCAAATAAACATTATGTTAATTATTTAATTGATATTATGACATATTAATTA
>MU223908.1:2597381-2609165 GCA_018584345.1 Thuja plicata | reverse complement strand
GGATCATTGTATTGTATCATTGTCTTGTACTGGATTAATATAATCGAATCCCTGCTTCGAGTGTGGACGTAGGCATATTGCCGAACCACGATAAAATCGTGTCTATTGTCTTCTCTTCTTTGTATTGGGTTTTCATTCCAGTTCTCTATTTGTTTAATATTTACAATTATCTATAATATTTTTATTTTTATTAAATAACTATTAATTAAAAAATATATAATATTTATAATTAAATTAAATTAAATTTACATATATAATTATAACTAATTACGACACTTGTTAAACTATGAAAATAAATTAATTTTTCTAAAAAAAAATCGGTAGAACTCTAATTATAGCCTTAAAATTTTGTAAAGCCAAAAAAATATTATGTAATTAACTAAACAAACAAATTCATTAGCGAAGAACCTTAGAAATGTCTAATTGTTAAATTTTAAAAATTGTCTCATCGAGTATCCTTTTGATGCCTACATAGTCATTCCCGATATAAAAGAACATAACAAAATACAACAGATCAACTAGCTTACGACATGTTAGCTTAGTGAAAATAAAGAAATTTTAAGCTCAACTTAAAAATAAAGCTGCATAAGCAAAAGCAAGGCAACATGACCAGAATTTGACAACTCGAACTAACACAGCAAATAATAATTCAAATTATTAACATTGCCTCGTCAAGAAACAAAATCCATTTTTTGTCTATATAATAAATCGTTTTCTTTAAAAAAAACTCACATCTTTACATTTGAAATCCCATACATTTTGTTTAACCTTAAAAAAATCTAACTCGTAATTCATTGGGAGGTACCATATACATTTGCATTTTAAGCAATATGGATTAATGCCTTGTCATTATTACATTTACTAAATAGCCCTATTCGAGTACATAAAACATTTCAACCTCCATTTTTTTTTTTATTTGAAAGCACTTGTGACTACATAATATTTCAAACAACCAATATTTTATTATTTGAAATGTACTTGTTTCCTCAAACCTCCTCAGCCAATTAGACTGCAGATAATTAATTTTTAAAACATTTGAAAACATACATATTTGCTTTAAAAAAATATCTCGCATTTCATTCGATAACAAGTCATGGTATCCCAACTTTCGCAAACTCACCCAACATACTCCAGCCAACAAACTTCATACAGCTACAAGAACAATTCAAAAAGGATTGGGAGAACAGTAATCTAAAGGACGAATTATCGCTGAAGGAGAATCTAGAACTGAGAATGAAATATCAACCAACCTTAGCAAAACCTCAAGCACAAAACCTTGCTCCTTCCATGGAAGACGACTTTAAGAGAGTCAACAAAAATCTTGAGAGAAGGTACAGGGAAACCCCTGTCTCCTCTCAAGGATCATGTACAAAAAAGATAGACTCCAGGAAGAATGATGAAATTAGCTACCACACAAGGGAACTCCACACTCACAAGATACCATCCTTCCTCCTGAAAGACAATACGACCACTTCTACAGAAACAAGGGTAGATTCCTCCCATTCATTCAAGACACCTATGGATGCTAAGCCAACAAGAAGAAGGTGGGGGGATGAGGAACAATCCGATGAAACATTCTCGCGTCCATTCCAAGGAAAAAAAATGCCCCAATGCACTACAGGACAGAAGAGAATCTCAAGATCAAGAATTATGGCAAAGTCACACATAACCCTCTCTACTAATTCAAGTAACACATGATCTACGACAACCCCTTCTTTCACATCAAAGAAGAGTTTGAAAAGCAACTGACCCCCCAAGGTAGTTATGAAGAAGATTTAGATAAAAAAGGATTCCTAGCAAGCCTAGAAGGACCTACTCCCAAAACATTCCAATTCCACGGTCAAATTGAAGAAAAGAACATAGGAGTGCTCTTAGACTGTGGCTCTATGCACAATTTCATCAGTTAGAAATGGGTCCAAGATCACCACATACTAGAACTCCAGCACAAAGGGCTCAATATAAGGCTAGTCAATGGATCATCCACTTATAGAAACACCACAACTCCTCTTCTCACGCTGCGGATGGGAGACTACACCTATTCAACTCAATTCCACATTCTTAAATTAGGAAGTATTGAGCTCATACTAGGACTCCTATGGATGAAATATATAGGCCCCTTTAAACAAGATATCAACAGGCAAACATTCAAGTTCAAGCATGAAGGTAAGAAATATACGCTACATGGATTACAACCCAGGAAAACCTCACCTACCAAAAAGGCACCATCTCCCTACTCCATAAAGGATACGCTCAACCAAGTACCTCCAAACGGCTTCAAGGAGATTCTCTCTCTACAAAACCAAGGGCTAAAACATCAGCCGAAGATTGAAGTAATCAAAAAGAAATTCACAGTTTGTATCAACTACAAGAAAACACCCATAAGAGCTGAAAGGTCAAATGCTTGTGGGCAAGCATTTTTGAAGGAGGGGAGACTGTGATATCCCATTATTTTCAAAACAATAAAAGAACAACATGCAAAAATGGGCAAGGAGAGAAGCATACTTTGTATTTGTATATTAGTTGCATTTCTTGTGTTTTGCATAATAGTTTAGAATTGATCCAATAATAGATGGAGCTTGGCACTCACCAAGACATCCATCAACCATGGAGACACTTAGCCCGGATGATATGTACAAGTGAACTTCGGATGGCCACTTGTATATACCATCAACGCTAGTGAGTTGCATGATAGACTGATGACTTGATGATTGGTTTTTTCAACCATCATCATGTGATCACCATCATGATATGCATCACATTTCATATACAATGCCATCCACATAAATGCATCCATCCATGGTGTGCCATCCCATACATATGCATAATAGTAATACATACATACATACATGACATCCACATCATACATGGATACATCCATGTAGATGTAATTGCATAATCATCATGTTACATAATGCATTATCCACATAATACTATCATTGCCACATCATTTGCATTAAACTCCACATATACCGCAGCATTTACATTAAGCATCAATAATCATTATCGCAACATTGCATCAAGCATCATACTCTACATCATGTATATTTATACACAATCTCTGCAATGATACCAGCCGATATATATATATATATATCATCGGGTTTGATACAGTAATCACCATACACCGTGAGACTTGAGCGATATATGAACGGGCATCACTTCCGATACATATATAAACCGATTAGTATAATCGGGCTGGCAATTGTTAACGATAAACCATTCGTGAATTAATAGTATAATCGGCTGGCATTGTTAACGATAATCATTCATGATTAAGTTCACCAAATAATCATGAATGATTATTCGATGAACAACATAATTATCAATTGTTATGAAGGGTGACGTCTTTCCACCCGCGCCCTCTCATGGTTCGATGCACATATATATAAGCCAATTGGCTCACCAAGAAGGCAGATAAGATTTGATACTTGATAACAAATATATTCCCTTGTGGAGCGCTTGGTTAAGAGCATAGAAGGTTGCCATAAGCAACCGCAGGTGCAAGCTATTCAGTTATATATCAGAGACAGCATCCATTAAAGAAGCATAATCAATTACTGCTATATCAAAGACGGCTTCACCAATCAGAGAATCAAAGCATAGTCAAATCAAGAATATCAGAGACGGCCTATATCTCTACCAGTGAAACACTATATCAACCTGTATATGCAGCGTGGATTACATAAGAAAGATCAAAGACAGCCATTCAGGTTGTAGAGCATATTTTACATTGTTATATCAGACACAGCCTTTCCATTATGCGTTTACTGCATTCTTGAAAAGCATACATTGAAATCATACAAAGATTCAGCGTATGCATTTGGAATTACTAGTAAATAGCATTTCATTGAGGCTACAGTTGTATATGCATTTGTATATTTAAATCAATTGCATTATTTATTTTTTTATAAGTGTAGTTTGGATCAATAAAGCAATTGTTCAAGTTAAATAATAGAAATTCAGTAGTGTCTCTATTATAACAAAAAGGGGACATTACACAAGTAGGGGAGAGGACCTAGTAGTTGAGCACCCTAACTTCAGACTTCTCAAAATCCTACGTGGAAATTTCAAATCACTCCCAATTTTTTACAGCAGCTTACTTGGCAAGTCCCTGCTCATAACTAAGGTTTCAGGGCCACATCATCAAATATGATGCCACATCAGCATGCTTTTTGCCAAGGTGTCCAAAACAGCCTAAAAAAGGGTGAGACCAATGATCGTGCAAAAAGGATACCTATACTTGTGCAGCTGATGTGGCATTACATGATTGGTTGCTTTTTACAACTAAGGGTACATTTCATTCAATTATTGGTAGTCATCATAGCAGTAACAACTTTAACCTCACAACTATTGATGCAATGTTGTCAAAAAAATTGGACAATAAACCAACAAGTGTGGGTATTAAATCAGCAAGTAAGGGTGTTAAATCAACAACTTCTATAACAGCCATTGGAATGCATTCAGGTACTGGGTCCTTTCCCCTAATCGGGCAATTAAGCGATTTGGAATGCAATAGTTCCTGCCTAAAAAATTTACAAATGCATAACGAGTAAGTAAATTATAAGCAAAAACAATATCATGCCAAAGAAGTTCTGTTGGAAGTTGAAACACATCAACTATATTACGAAGTTCCACAGAAACACACCAAAATATCAGTCTTAAAAGATTGCCTCTAGAATCCAGAATCCATAAAATCGCGTTCATAATAATAAAACCAATATGTTCATTTTAATAATCAAATAACCATTATGGAAAGGCTTCTTGGCACTTTAAAAACATAATAGAAAAACATTTTCATTGCTTTCAAAGCATACAAATGCCACAAAACAATTTCTGCTGGATCTATTACTCGGCTATAGGAAACACTGATCCAATCTTATCTCCTTCAAGTGGATAGCATTTGATGTTCACATTGTAAGGACCTAATTCAATGTGATTGTCCTGCCTTCCCACACAAAAGCAAAGGGTGTACAGAGCAATCTCAAACTCTGGGCTGACCCCAATCAAAATGCTAGAAACTGACTTGAGAATACCATTCCATGTAAACTGAGCAGTAAGCAATTGAGTTTCAGAATCTAGCTGCACAATTTAACACCAGAAAGGCACGGTTAGTATGTTCAAACTCCCGTTGTATGTCAAAGGAAAAGAGGTATGTGTGTATGTGTGAGAGGGGAAGGGGGCTGAGTGGAAGGGGGAGAGGGAGCAAGAGGTGAAGAGAGAGACAGAGAGGCAAGTACACTCACAAATTGTCCACGCCTCCTTGGATAGATATAACCTTGATAATCAACCCTTCCCTTTGATTCTTCTAAGTAAAACTGTGACACATTAAAAAACAACTTATTAAACAAATATGCATCATTGACAACAAAATAGCTTCCATACTAATGAAGGATCATGGAGTGATACAAAACCTTGATGGGAGAAACTCTTACACAGTTACTCCTAGAAACAGCATCAATCATTATCATGGACTGTGGAAAACTAATACTATGTCTGTTATAGCTCTCATATTTGTTTTTCTTGTCTCCCAAGGGCCTGTACTTTTGCAATTGAATTAACTATTCTGTCCATTTTAAGCAAAAAAAATCAACTGATGAAGAGAAACCTTATGTCTAGCTGCAAAGAAAACATATCTTCAGCGTTCTTCCTCCAATCAAGTGTCTTTCCCTCATAAAAGAAACTATTAAAGACATTAAAATTTGTCCCTGTATCTCTTTTTTGTTCTCTATTCTTTGTTATTTGGAGAAATGACTCAGAGATGTAGAATATTGAAAAAAAGATTCAAAGAGATTGTTGCATTATTTTCAAGCTGAACTTGCTTTTAGATTGAATTCACAAAAGAAACAAAATACTTTGGAGACTGTCTGCACCTGAATCCAGTTGTGGAAGCCAGAAACTTCTTTTGTTTGATGCTGCTTAATTTCTCCAACAAAAACATGTTCAAATGCTGAGGAGTTATCACTAGTCCCACATCTATCCAAGAGATCAAACCAAATAGATTTCAGTTTTCCCTTGAAAACTGCATAATTAGGAGATGTAAGTCCCTTGGCAACCATGTATTTATGGAGATACTTGATTGGGGCAGTTCTGCTGATTTCTTCAATAAATGCTGTTTGTTCCTGTTTTTCTTCTGAAGTAACCACCTCATGAGATCCTTGACTTGGGTTGTAGTTATCCAAAAGAACATAGAACCGAGAATATGTAGGTCTTCTAAATACATGCTTGTTCACCCAGCTGAATAGTACATTTTGTGCCACATCACCTTTATTGTATGGTTTTTTCCCTTTTCCACAATCAATTTCATAGTCCTGACCAGGCACCAGGCGATTAAGATCAAGTTCCCAAAGCCTGTTACATGCTCTGGACAAGTCAGAAAGCTCCTCTTCTGTTGGTTCTAGGTCAATATCATCCCCCACTCCATCCGCATATGACTGTTCACTGGGAGGCAGTTTATAGGTCTGCCATTGCTCGGTAGAAACCTACACCAAGGACACTGTTTATTGCAGTAAGAAAATGTATAAGCTATTACGATTAAATTGCAAACGAAATTGATCCAATAAGAACCTATGATTTTGGAATAAAATAGAATGGGAGAGAATTTTGATTTCAAAATTGTCAATTCTTGTACAGTTCTCATTAACTGAGCCTTTAATGGCAAACATTAGAATAGAAAATCTTCTCTCATTTTGCTAGCTCAAATTTATTCTACTGTGAAGCTAATGAACTGATACCATCTATGCCAACCGAATCTGCCAAGCACAGACTACATCACAGAAATAATCCTATTGACCATTATCATTAGAGAAAAACTTTTTGAAACTATATAGAACTACAAAGGATAGAAGAACCCACAACGTTATAGAAGATCCTTGAGAAATGCATCGGCAAGACAAAAAGGGGTTCAGTGACTATTAACGGGCTAGACATTCCCAGGCTATAGGTTCCTAGGATAGAAAGGCACCTTATAAAAACAGCTTGTCAGAGTGGAATAATCTCTAAATTAACACTATCCCCGAGGGTAAGACTATTGTTGTTTTTTAAATTTATCCAAATGTTCTTGTGGCCGGATTGTATACTGCCATTAAATAGATTAGCCTCTTGGATGCAAACTACAGACTCCATAGGAACGTACTACACCATCCAAAGAGCAACAATACATCCAATTCCATACTGATTACACCAAAAGACAAAATGAGACATTAATTTTCACATGTAGGCTTCAATGAAAGATGACGGATAAATAGACTTGCTCTCCAAAACTTATATTTTCTTCTTCAATCTCAATGAAATTATGTGACAGCTAGACAAAAAGGATGGGCAGACTCTGAAAGCAAACTAAGTTGGTGGAATCTGTCTAAGAGATGCTTGATGCCTTGCCTGTTTGGGTTTGCCTAAACAAAGAAGACACGGTAAACTGAGACCATCTTGATTCTTTGGTTTATCAATGCCTCCATGGATCAATTCTTTCCCTTCAGATCCTGTTTAGATGTCCGCCCTCGACTTCTCACAAAGTAGGGCATTAGTAATACTGTCGGAAAAGACATATATCGACAATATATTTGGGACACTATTCTGTCAATCTGATGCATGCAACAAATCCTCCACAAACAAGCAAGCACCCATGGCAAGGCTATGTCAACTTACTTTTTCACAGTTTCACCTATTAGTATTACAAACCAACATTAACTAGTATCCATGGTCAGTGGATATTCAACGCATACAAGTAATCCACTTCAATCCAAGAGGCATAAGAAAGCACACACACTCGTTCATGGTTTTGAACCAAGGGGCACTCTCCAAGACAAGTAGCAAAGAATTATTAAAAATCAAAACACATCACATTTCCTACAAATTAACAAATAGTTATCAATCAACCTTTGAATATATAGAGCCAAAAATCAATTACATAATAATATTCCAAAATATATTTACAAGAGGGAAAGCCCTTATTTATACAACCACAAGAATCATCCAGCAATTGCAACCAAAAAGCTCAAAAAAAATTCAAAAGAATAAAGTACCGGAAACAAAGAGAAGGGGAAAATTTTGAGAGGGCCACAACATATGCAAGATGATCTTCAATTGATGCCGAATCAATAGACAAGAGGTGACATACATGAGTAGTTGGGAATTTCAACTATGGAAAAATAGAACCGTGATGGCTTCCTTTGCATGTAGATGTCATCTATTATCTTTGAGAATAGAGATCCCATGTTAGTTGGCAGAGAATGAATCCCAATAGACCATCATGAATGATTATGAGAGGCAGCTCATAATCAAGGACCATTGAGGTGGGCAGGGTGTGTCTTAGACATGAGGTGGAGTGGATCACATCATATTAGCATCAATTGAACTAGGCAATCAAACAAATTTGGGATGGTTCAAAGAAGTGATGACTCACATGCAAAGATTGTCCAACAAAGGATCCACAATTGATTGATAACAACGAAGGCTGAGAGGCTCCAAACCAGTGAATGACACTTAGAATCAACAACTACCATAATCCAAAAGATGCCAGCATGGAGGTGGCTCTGAAAACATTTGAAAAGGAACTCACGGTGAGGGGGATCCACTGTCATATAGACAAGTGGTCCAAAAATAGCTGCCCCATCTGATGTTCTCAAGAGATCAAAAGTTGATAAAACCTAGAGGGCGTCACCATGGAAATGTCAATGAATTTTTTTTGAAAAGGGAAACAGGCAAGCAAAGATGTGGGGCCTACTATGAAATCATCATTACAAGAAAGAACCTTTCCAGGTCATTGGATGCACACTGAACTACCTTGCGGGATTTTTTGACGGTTTGACTTACCAAGTCATCTCAAGGAGAGCATCAATGTGAAGCCAAACACTAAAAAGTAAAAAGAGGTGAGGCCCACATATAAGAAATTTGCAAGTGATAGATTTTTGAAGTTGATGAATGCTACATTGAAGGCTTTGTAATAACCACCCTAGATTTATTTATTTAAATGCGCCAATCTGAAATCGAGATGCATAGCAACTTCCTTCCTGCAATCTGATCACCAAATCCCAGTATGGACAAGGTGAGAGCATACGGTGTTCCGGATTACAATCAACTGAAATGTAGTGTTGAAAGGAAAGTACAAAGCAACAAGCCAAGCAATACCACTTATTCAATGGGATGCATATGCATTACAAGTAATGTAAATAAGCATCTTCCACTTAAATCAGTGGTGAAAATAGGAGCACATGAGATTATTCAGCTAGAAAGTTTATGGGCACGTCTACTTATCCAATGGTGAGTGAAAAGGAGAACGTTCCCTTGTTCAATGGGAAAGCTGAATACAATTAGACCACTTGTTCAGGGGGATAAGTACATCAGCAATAAAAAATCCAAAGCACTGGTGGTATGGTGCTTACAAAATAAAGTGGATAGAAATGATAGCTTTCAGCAATATACTCAAAGCATTACAAGTTAGCACATATGCATTGTGTACATCAAAATAAGAGGATTAGCTACTAATGACAAGTGCTAATGTAAATAAGAACAGTTTTAACACCCCTCAATGGTGACAAATAACATGTTCCCAACAACCCAACTATGAAATGACAATGTTATATCTTGATTGGATGAATAGGAAGGCTGGTGCAGGCGCAAAAAGCACGCTGCTATAGGTCTGGGCAGCAAGGAAGGTACCTGAAAATCTCACCAATACACATCTAATACACACCAAAGCTGCAACTTCATTTGAAGCACTCGAAAATCCCTTCAAAACTTGCCCAAACATAAATACTGGAAAGATATATCAAACTGTCATAACAGAACTGAACACACATTGAAGACTATTGATTACTATAATTTGTCCAAGTCTGAAAAACTTAAAAGTTCCTCCAAAACTAGAATTTGCACTATAACTCCTAAGGATCTGATACCCACCTCAAACATCCTAACAATAAAAATGAAATATAACTTAAAGTTAAGTGGTATTTGTATTTGCATATTTCTTTTCCTTTACTTAAATGTTTATTCCGTGCATGGTCAATTGTAATCATGATAACTCCACAAGTACGGCTAATATTTGAGTGGATTGTTTTCAAATAGGTGTGGTGCCTCTATTCAACATGAAACATCACCCAAACGTGCAACAGTTTGGTTCTAGAACCCTCATGCCACCCCTCATAAGCCAATCAATGCATGGAAGGGCTCTCACATGGTAACAATCTCCTCTCATCAAACTATAGGGCCTGAAGATGTAGTAAATATGGTGTGCAAACATCATTAAAACACTTAAAAACTTTGGAGGTGTACCCACATAAGCAGCTAGTAGGTATATATACGGCCTGCCCTCAAAATGTTATGGCCTAGCAATAGCAAAACATCTCCAATCGCCTCCCAAGCACTCAGCAAAATATAGCAATAAATAGCATCTTCAAAACATCCAAACTACTCCTCAAAACACGTCAAGAATCTTCATAACTACAATCCCAACTAGAACTCTTCTCTATAGTGCAATGGTGGCTTTCGTATGAAACCAATCTACTAGCTAGGGGGGTTTTTGTCCCCAAAACAAGCAACTCCAAGAGGATTTTCAAGCTCAAGAAGCTTTGGAAGAAATCAGATTCATTCCAATAGCATAACAATAACATTCACAAGTCTGCCTTCAAAATGAGCCCTCAACTCCCTTATATAGCTTTTTTATTGGAAATATTCAATTTAAAAATATATAAATTCTCTTTTTTGGTTACAAAGACTTTTTGGGAGAAATAATATTGCTTTTCATGAGAAAAGACCCCCAAGCCTAGGCATCCAATCTAAAATACAACTTAACACCTTTCAAATGAGATATTAGCCTATTACGCTAAGTCATCCTATCAATATTTCTCGAAATTAGACAGCCTAAGTGAATTAATTAAATAATAACTCACCCAAGTTGCAAGGAGCACAGAAACTACATCAAAATCAAACCCTGATCACTACCAACGTGATATTCAAGAATTGGGATGATGTTCAAAGCCAAGCAAGTGACTTACTAAAAATAGACAGCTTCCCCAAGAAGCTTGGGATACATCCTAAGCGTCCAAAAGCATGTCTGAAAGTGTCATATGGATCCCTATTGCTAAGTGAGTTCATTGCCAAGAACCAAAATCACCACTAACCAACCTAGAGCACTTCAAGAAGTTTGGAGCTCTCCCCAACACACATCAAGCTATGTATGGTTCAAAACTCAAAAGCTCAGTAAATGCTTACAAATCAATATTGCTAAAAATGGGGACATTACAGGCTTCTTTGGAAGAGTTGAGGACTAACACCAAGGCACTGGAATCCAAGCGGATTTCATGCCGCCACCATAACATGTGTGGCTCTCGCTTTGAATAGTGCAAACAACAAAAGGTGATCTAAAACTTGAAGAGGATGCATCTTGGAGATCCAAGGTCAAAAGAAAAAATACTAAAGGAGAACCCAAGGAATTTGTTTATGGTAACTCTAACTATTTGAAGAAGTGTGTAGAAGAGATTACAAGCATTGCATGAATTCATATTCTGGATTAGGCAAAAAAATTGATCTCAAGATTCACAAGTGAATCATGGTACTTTATTTAGAAAAATCAAAGGCATATATATTGTGGGATCAAACTGTGAGGGAGGTTACCAATTAGATGGATGTTGCCTTTGATGAAATAGTGCCATTTGAAGAGCCTTGTTGTGAGGTCTTCACAACTCGCCCCAATTTGGGGACCCCCTCTGAAATTTTTGCAGGTGTTTGAGCTATGGTCCACGGGTGACAGCAAAGTGAGGTGGATAGTTGCATAAATTTTAAACATTG
>MU223908.1:2555141-2578867 GCA_018584345.1 Thuja plicata | reverse complement strand
TGTTAGAGTAATAGTCTATCGGGGTTACTAATTTAAATCATTATGATCTAATTAGTAACTTCCCTATTCACTCTAGTTTACTTAAGCTAACCTTAGGTAGTTTCTATTTCTGTTAGTTTCCCTTTTTAGGGTTTCGGCATCCTTTATAAGGATTGTCCGCTTTGTATTTCTTAAGGAGATTGTAATTTCATTACTGTTGTTAATAGAAAATCATTTCTTGCAACATGCTTTTTCAGTCTCTGGCCTATCGGCCGCCCTAGCTTTCTCTTTCTGTCTTCTTTCTGTTTGTAATAGCTATGCATGCAGGTGTTCTTGGGTAGATTGATGTTCATCAATCTCAACAATGATGCCACAACCTCACCTAAAACTTCATCAAACTACCCTTTACCTCCCACAAATCGATTTCAAACTTATCTAAACAGCATATGCCCAAGTTTGGAGAGCCTCAAGGAGTGGCGGAATTTCATGATAGGATGGACAAGGCTTTCCAAGGTGGTGGCGGAATCCGCCACCCCCTTGGACAGGGCCATGTCCATCAAACTTCAAATCTAACCGCTCATTGGTCAGCCATTAACTCATTCAAAAACAAAATATCTTCACTTGCCTTTCAAAATCTTCTTGCCATTTGACCTCCCGGGGGAATGATCAAGCATCAAAGCTGGCGGAGAGCAGAGGGAGAGAGCTGGACAGCCATGACTGTCCCAGTCCAGCACCATCACTACTCCCTTCAAAACCTCAAACTTCATCAATGCTGGATTCTATCAACTAGCCATAAACATTTTCAAGTCCAACTTCGAAATTAGGGGTCCCCAAGAATTGGGGCGATGTTGTGAAGGACTTCCCAACAGGATGCAGCGGAGGAAGTTGTAGCAGCAATAACTAAAGAATTGAATGAAAAGGAAAAAGGAGCAGTAGAAAATAAAGTAGTAAACGTTGGAGCAGAAGTGACCAAAAAGGATGAAAGCAAACCAAGGCATGATGAGAACATTACAGAATTGGCATTAGAAAGAGAAGACACAAATACAACTAGGAAGGAAGATTTGTGGGCATGATTTTCTGCAATAGAACAAGAATGGATGGAAACGCTTAAAGGTATGAAGGCGGATGAGACAGTGAAGGAGGCAAAGATGAAGGTTGCAGATGATGAAGACGAGAATGAAGAGGATGTTGGGGCAGCGAAAGTGCATGAGGTAAATTCTGATAAGTTTTATGATATTGAGTTTAGTTTACCTTTGTTTAGGGTAGGAGAAGATATAGTTGCAGACTTGCCTGTAGGAGTTAGTTGGTTGCATATAGAGCATGTGGAGGATGTAGTAGGACATTGGTGGAGGTGAAATGTCCCAAACCGAGATTTTCCCGATATTTCCACAAATATATCTCAGATTTAAGCAAATGCATTCATGCAATAAACCATGGATTCAACAATAAAAAACCAGCAATATATTCCATTAAAGTCCTAAGCAAATATTATTGCATTATACAACAGCAATACAATAACATTGGGATTTCTCACAATCCAAATCCAAACTACAATATGCAACAGAATAACAAATAACAAGAAGAACTTGGAAATGCAATGATGAACTCTGTTGTGAATCCACCCCGAGATGAACTGGGTTTCTGTCCAATCCACCGAGAAATCCTGAAGGTTTCCGTCCTCAGGTTTTAGAATTGAAAGCTGAAGCTCTTTGGATTCTCCAAGAGAAAATGAATTCATAAACTAAGCATAACTCAAATGAGCCTCCATTCCTTCTTTTAAAGCAATAGCTGTGACTTTTCAGTTTCCCTTCTTTGTCTTTACATATTCTCACTTTTTGTCATTTTAAAGCAATACATCCATTTAATAATAAAGTGACATAATAATAAAGTAAAAAATCTTCTAGCATTAAAATGGATGACCAAACGAACTCGGAATAAGACGTGTGATAGTTTGCCGGAAAGCTCTCGGCGATACTCTCCAAGTCCAATACTGAAATGCCACGAAGACTGAACTCTGACGACTTACTATAAATAGTAAGTATCTGGAAACCCTGCGGAAACTACTCTGATTGGCCTGAAACTGGAATTCCCTAGGCCAAATATCATACTGACCCCAGTCAAGCCTTGGTTAGCCTATCGGGCCAAGATAAAACGGCTAACGAGGCACGGAAATAATGTGCCCTAAAAAGGGGACATTACAAATCCTCCCTTCTCAGAGATTGCTTGCCCTCAAGCAATCGATATCTGCATGCTAAGACCACAATGCCTTGATCCCATACCAACCTCAAGGAAGCTGCTCCACCAATCTGTTGCGCAAAACTGACACAAACAATTTGTCCAAACTTGTGAAGCCAATCATCAAGACCACACAACAAAAATGCATTAATCAAACTAATGTTGGGCTCCCAAATCTCCCCATGTGTCTGATCAGTCGAACCAACCTGCCCTATGCTGCCATCATCTGTGAGCAGATCCTCAATCCAACTGAGATTCTCACTCTAACTGAAATCATAAGCACTACTAAGGTCAAATGAAGGTGGGGACCTAACATTATGCCAACCAACTCCCTGAATTATCGTTAACCAGGAGAAAGTTCCTCCTGGGTCCCACAAACAAAAGGGCCACCCATCTCCCCAGTTGACTGAAATATCCTGTCGATCCATGCCCATAATGAGTGAATTGTCCAAAAGGCCCAATTGCCAAAACATTGTCCCCCCAATATGTAACCCAAACCAGAAACTGAACTGAAGCAACAAACTACCAGAATTGCAGGACATGGCTTCCTGTCAAGAAGGGAACTGTATCAAACCTGCCATCCATCCCATACATAATAGACTCTATCCAAACATCATCATCATGTTCAAAACCTGTGATGATAGAGTTACCATAGGCACTGGATGAATCGGTACGGTAATGTGGTTGCGTCCCAGCTGTGTGAAGAGGGAACGAATCAAGGGATACTCATCAATACTGTCTTCTCCCCTTAGGTACCCCTTGGTCATACTGATTACCAAGTCTCTATCCAAAGCTGATTTGTAATCAGCATTATGTTCATCTGTCAAATGTGACCAAGCAGCGGCCTCCTGACTGCATTCAACACCAAACTGAAAAGTACTCTCCTCCGAGATCAAGAGTTGGGACTCCTGGTCAATTTCAAGAGGTGTTCCATCATCCAACTCAAATAGTGGATTCCCAAATATCCAATCAGCACTCATCTCAAAGAGTAAGTTATCAATCAGTTTGAGTTCTGTATTTTCACTATGCTTCATCCAATCAACATTATGCTGGATCAAAGTATTACCTTCATAAGAGTGAATATCCTCATGCCTTTCCTCAGTTGTTGCTACATAAATAGCTGATTCAAAAGATGCTTTACCAACCCTATAGTCATCAACCCAAGGACATGATGCCATAGTGCATGGGGCCTCCTTCGAATTTCCAAGTAGCTGATCCATGATTGTGTCTTTTTCAACCTTGTGGTCCCTACGAATACCAATAGCTTCATCCCCACTAAGCTGCCCATATGACTGAATTTTGTCTTTCTTTGCATGACCTTTTATAGGCTGAAACAATCTTCCTTTCTTCCACATAATTCTCAACCATAGATGCACCCGCCATATTATTTTGCTCAAAATCAAAATAACTCATACCTTCATGTGGCTAATCAATCACTGTGGTCTTTGAAGATTTCATGACAGCATACTCATGATCCTTCTTGTTATCACTGGGGCTTGTGTGATTCCACCCATGGATGTATGAAATGATTCTCCTTTTGTACCCTCTTGTAAATCTCCTTTCAAAGATGATGGAATCTCGTGTGAGTCACCCCTAATGCTATCATTTTGTTCTTGTGAACCGAATATGCTTGTTTATTAAACTCTCCATGAAGCTTTCTGCATACCTCCTTAGCATTTCCTTTTCTCTTAAGTTGTTGCTTTGAATTTGTAGAATCCAAACCATCATCATCCTCTTCTAGAACACCCATAAATTGTGCAAAGGGAAGATGGTCACGTATCTTCTTAGGAGGAATGCAATACTTCTAGTGGCTGCTCATAATTGCATCATTTGTTGCTATGGCATGACGCTTCTTACTTGCACTTGTAGATGGTGATCAAACCTTAGGGGGTTCAAATTTACTGGAAAGTGTGTCACTTAAACGTTGCAATTCACATTGGAGCTTTTGTTGTGTTTGTTCAAGGTCTTTCCATGCTTGTGTGTTGCTAAACAATCCCTCCACCATGACCTATCCTTCTATTCAAACTAAAAACCAATTCCAACTGTGATAACCCTGGCCAAATCTATTTATGCTGCCCTCTGATATGTTGTTGTAGATTTCCCAAACTGGCATAAATCACCCCAAACTGTTGAGTTCCACTTAGTGACTGATCACAAACCTTTATGAGGGTAGTGCCCAGCATTTCATCTGGTTACAGCTGATATAGTAGTCGAGATTTTAAGCCACAATGAACATCAGTCACCTAATTTAGGCTTGACGTGCAACAATATGTTTCCATAAAATCTGTAAGTTGTTCACCATAATTCCTTTCGTGACATGGGCTGAGGACGTGTGTTGTTTACAACCTGGTTTTCTAATTACGACCCCAACACTGCTATTGACAATACACTAGCTTGTCAAATACTTGCTCTGAGGTTTTCACATGTCTGTAACCAACGTTCCCTTTCTCCTTAGCTTGAAACGACTAGGCTTTCAATACTCAACCAATTTCTTCCCACATCCGATAAGGTGTTAATTTGTGAACTCTTCTTCAGGAAGTTCGAATTCAATGCCTTATGTTGTTATGATACAAAGTGTCGACAACCCAAATGGGCTGCTATTAATATAAACTCCCATATGCCTCTTCTGAATCACATTCCAATTCCGACTACTGCTTTCTTGAGTCTCAGACCGGAGTATAGTTGTCAGGTGATGTCTATTATTAATTTTCAATGCATCCGTTCAGCATATACTGGACATACGTTAGAGTCAAGACTCTTGTGTTCTCTGATGTTTCAAGTTTCCAAAAGAGGATCTCATACAACAGTTTAGACTTGAAGCAGCTCTAACTCAGTGGCTACGAGATACAGAAAGCATGCACAGGAAAAAGCTAGAGTTTTTGATCCTTTGCTTCTCGATTATGACATTCACTCTGAGTTACAGAGCGATATGTAATTTCCAGATTCCAAGAACCGGC
The DNA here is from genome assembly GCA_018584345.1 of Thuja plicata. Taxonomy (NCBI): domain Eukaryota; kingdom Viridiplantae; phylum Streptophyta; class Pinopsida; order Cupressales; family Cupressaceae; genus Thuja; species Thuja plicata. The sequence goes on along the minus strand of MU223908.1, from coordinate 2,573,696 downwards.
TTATTCACTGTACTTGGTAGAAATGATCAATTCTGAGAAGATTTAAAGATGGAGAGGACACCTGTTCGTTGAAGTAATGAACCTCAAGCTTCCGCTTGTCAATTTTTTTCTCATTCACAGCACCTTATAAATGGATGATTTGGTACGATTCTTCTTCAGTATATTTCAAGTAGCAGACCCAAAATTTATGCCATACATTAGGTTACCAAACTGCGGCTGAGATGACAGTTTTGTTTTTTTTGGCTTTCACACCACAAAATATTAAATCACCAATCGCTTCTAGCAGTTCAGAAGACTCCAATTTCTTGCCTCAATACTCATTTACTCGTGACTGAGTTCTATTCAAATTAACACTTGTTCCACATAGTCCTGAGATTCTCTTGCAAAACTAAAGACAATGTCCTCTTGAGAAGTTAACGTTCCTCTAAAGCTGAATACATCTGTCTACTATTGCTCTGCAACGTTTCTCTTCAAAGTCTGATATTCCCTCCCTTTTGCATGCACACCACCTTTTTAATTTGCCTTTCTAGTAACCACTCCCAGATTCTTGACTTCCTCGGTTACTAATTAGTCACCCGCAAGAGACAAAGTATTTCACTGTATTATAAAGTTCTCAAGCTGCAGTGTGCTTGCAGAGCATCAGTCCCCGTCTCCAGGCTTAACTTAGAAAGATTTTCTCCAACCATAATTATATCTACCTTCGTTTCCTCCAATACAGTCCTTTTCCCATCCCCACATTCATTCACGCAAGAAAGTTCTATGCGACGGCTTCCGAGAAACGAATATGTAGCCTATCAAATTAATACATTATTTCAACACCATAATCTCTTTGCACAGAAATACGCTTTTGGAGATTTCCGCTCAATGAAATGGAATGGCATGGTCTCTGTGATGCTTCAGAGGCTTATCATCTTGGAAATTTCTTCTCCACGATTAAGCTCTCAACGGCAAGGATAACACCTGGAAGTATTGAATATTTGTCAATGGTTTGAAAACTACAGCTCCGCACAAAATTAGAACACGTCTCTGCTAAATATTAATTTATAATGCTTTCGCCAAACCATGACACTTAATAAAATATGCGTCCTCCTTGAATAATCTCCGCAACCATAAACTGGGGCAACCATAGACTTTTCCAAGATAATAAAACGTCAGCATAAAAAATCTGTTCCAATTATTTTGCGAAAGTTGATATTTTCCGGGGCCAATAATCTTCACGCACCAATCTCTTAGCAAATCTAATTATATATCGGCCAACTATATTCCATGTGCTTAACAACAAATACTATGTATTATGAATTTTCTTCCTTATCAATATCACGTTAATCCTCCCTTGACTGTGGTACTGCTATGCGGCTGCTAGAAAGGTCATTCCACTTCCTTACAATGTGGTTGATCCCCCACTGTATGCTTAGCATGACACATTAAAAAATCCTCCTTCCACGCGAAACCAACAGCACGCGTTAATCCCACGCAAAACATTGAGTTCCCTGCCGAGTAGCTGCCTGGGCGGAATATATTATATATAATTTTTTATTTTGCTGAATGTGCAGGCTGTCTGTCTGCCAGATCTTCGAATATAAAAATCTGAGGTCTCTCAATATGTAAAGCCACTATTCGAAATGATATTCACTGAATTCTGGAAGTACCTGTCTTCTTGTTTGCTAGATTCAATATTTAGAATACATAACACTGAATTCTTTTACCCATAAAACCCTTATGTAAATATGTCCCTGCTAAAACTCCACAAGCTGGCAAGAAAACCAGCTCTGATACCACTGAAATGTCCCAAACCGGGATTTTCCGATATTTCCACAAATATATCTCATACAGATTTAAGCAAATGCATTCATGCAATAAACCATGGATTCAACAGTAAATAACCAGCAATATATTCCTCGCATTATACAACAGCAATACAATAACAGTTGGATTTCTCACAATCCAAATCTAAACTACAATATGCAACATAATAACAAATAACAAGAAGAACCTGGAAATGCAATGGTGAACTCTGCTGTGAATCCACCCCGAGATGAACTGGGTTTTCGTCCAATCCACCAAGAAAACCTGAAGGTTTCCGTCCTCAGGTTTCAGAATCGAAAGCTGAAGCTCTCTGGATTCTCCAAGAGAAAATGAATTCATAAACTAAGCATAGCTCAAATGAGCCTCTGTTCATTCTTTTAAAGCAATAGTTGTGACTTCAATTTCCCTTCTCTGTCTTTACATATTCTCACTTTTTGTTACTTTAAAGCAATACATCCATTTAATAATAAAGTGACATAATAATAAAGTAAGAAATCTTCTGGCATTAAAATGGATGACCAAACGAACTCGGAATAAGACGTGTGATAGTTTGCCGGAAAGCTCTCAGCGATACGCTCCAAGTCCAATACAGAAATGCCACGAAGATTGAACTCTGACGACTTACTATAAATAGTAAGTATCTGGAAACCCTACGGAAACTACTCTGATTGGCCTGAAACTGGAATTCCCTAGGCCAAATATCATACTGACCCCAGTCAAGACCTGGTTAGCCTATCGGGCCAAGATAAAACGGCTAACGAGGCATAGAAATAATGTGCCCTAAAAAGGGGACATTACAGGAGGTGGTCGGTCTGTGGTGGAGGAGATTCCACGAAGAAAGATAGGAATGTAGAGAGTATGTGGAGGAGAAGAAGAGAAAGTTCTTGGAGGAGGAGGTCGGATTGCGGTGGGCATGAGTCCACAAGAAGGAAGAAGAGAGGACACACTTGGTGGAGGAGGACAGTAAGAACCCTAGCTAAGTGCTGGAAGAGGCGGAAGAAGAAACTATCTACGACTACATCAATGACGGAGTTTGTTGCAAGTCGTTGCAACTTGAAAGGATAGTCCTACTACCTAATTCCATTTGTGATCCATGCTCACAAATCTTTCCTACCCGAGGAGTCTGATACAAGAGTATCCCGGGCAAATCGGCAATCAGCATCAACCAAATTATTTTGTCATCTATTTGTTTCAGTTTAGGCAAGATTTGGCGCAAGGCGTGAACATCCTTCAATTCGTACATGGTTTCTCTTCTTGTTTAATTCTATTACCAGCCTGTTTGCAGACTGCCCCTGAATGTTACTACATACGATGCCAGTGAACACTTGGGATGCTGACATGGACTTTGTTGTTCACATACTGTCCCATGTAATACCTCCTCAGCGACATTTCTATACGGCAGCGGCTACTAATGTGGAAAGATAGATTACACACTGCAATTAGTAACCAGAAGATTTCACAAACCATTTCCAGCTCCATGTGGCCTCCTATACGGGTGTATATTGCCACCACTCATTCTAGAAACTACAGAAAGGAACTGTTGATAGTCTTGGGAATTCGGTTCTTCCTTCCAAAAGGAAGTTAACAGGGAGGATCAATTGGTTGAGGTGTCAGGGGTCATATAGATTAAGAAGGCAGAACGACTAGAGAGAGGAGGTTTGGGGGAACAGAACAAACCAAAGAGAGGGCTTTGTGTGCATGGTCTGCAGATGGAAAGTAACGACAAAGGAGTTAAAGTGCATGCCGAGGAATAGAAGAAGGGATCACAGAGAAGAAAGGAAGAAGAGGGGGACGCAGAGAGAGATGGGGGTTGGCTAGATGGGTCGACTCCAAAGAGAGGCTTGAGTGTGAGTCTGCAAGCGTAAGTAACCGACTAAGGAGGAGAAAGTGCTGCGAAGGACAAAGAAGATAACTCGACGTGAGGAGGACTATTGTCTGGTCCAGAATGATTCTGTTCAGTTTGCCAGATAAATGAGAGTGTAATTTATGTCTCTTAGTTGCCATCAAGTATCGATATGCATGCAGAGAGTCTGCATACTCATGTTGAGTTGTGCAAGTTTGAACTGTAGATTAGATTGATTTGTTAATGAGATTACCACAAGATGTTATGCTATTTACTATATTTCTTGAAGCTTCTGTCACTGGGAATGTATTGCTACAGAGATGATTTATTTATGTGATTGAGTTTTTGTTGCCTTGAAGACAGAATTGTTTAGTTACTTTAGTATGTATTTAAGATTATGGTATTTGTCGCCATCAAGGCTCCATAATCTTAACAGAGTCAGGTGCACATAGGGTTGTGCTGCCTTTTCACCCTTCTGATCTTTTCAAGAAATTTCCAAAAATTAGCATCAATTGACAATGTTAGCTATCAAATTCTCATGTAGCATGCATTCTTCAAAATTTGCAACAGCTAGTAGTAAATTCTTTTTTTATCTTGATTATTCATCGAAAGGCTGATTTTTAATTTTTCTTTGAAACTGAAAGATAAAGATACAAACTTTTATAATAAAAATAGGCTATTGTTGGCATTAAGTAGAAGCAGGTGGATTATTCTTATACTAGAAATATCCATATTTCTAATATCAGAGAATTACAAAAAGGATCTAGAATATATATAAAGTGGAAGTTAAAAATAGAAAACATGTTATTATTTGTGCACTGTAAATGATCCATGTTTCTAATACCAGAAAGTTACAAAAACGCCTAGAATATTTATCCTTCTAACAACCAAAATAAATATTGGAAAACAACTCTAATACAAAAAAGAGTAACTACAATCTGGGCTTCATCACATACTGTGATGGTTAAGTGGTGGTGGTGGTGTTGTAGCCACCAAGGTGCGAACCCCTATTGGATTATAGTGATCATGGGTTTTGTGCCCTTGTTGATCCAATGTGTTCATGGGTTTGATGCAAAATGGATTATTGCTCTTGTGCTCCGTAACCCCTCTCCACCCCTGCTGGGCTGCTGTATGGCAATCCATGTTGATACTATGTGTGCAAGTTGTCCACTGTGTGGTCTCACCTCAAGTGACCCAGGTCAAAAATCCCTCCATACAGAACAAAAATAATAACCATATTTTATATTGAAAATTTATATTCAATTAAATTATGTATAAAATCAAAAACTTCATCAATATTTTAAATCACATTTCATATTTTATTTAAATATTATTAAATTAATTCACCAAAAAAATTAAGCATTAAATACCAAAATAAAAAACATAATACTCAGTAACTATGTTAAGAACTGTAACTAGCCTATTATCCACCATATTTAGTAGCCATAAGAGAAAATATCGTCGAGCATTCCATACTTGAGGGCAGGGTGGTTACTATGTTAAGTTTGGATGCAAATGTAAGGAAGACTATAAAAGGAACCTTCTCAATTCAAAGAAATTGAATTCACTTTTTTACTTGAAGAAATTAAAAATGGCAGAGATTGGAACCTCGGACCAGGTGGATCTTTCAATGTAGGAGGGAGGATCAGCATTATCATCCTCCGTTTGCTCCAGATGCAACTTTGTGCGAATGAATCCCTTAATCAGATCGTCCATCCTTCGCTAGATGAGAAATACGATGTAATTGACAAGGAAGCAAGAACTAAGAAATAGATTTAGATGAGCAGGATGGGCAATTTTGGATTTTTTTGTGAAATCGTTTTCATATCCATTAATCTAATAGTCAACGTTGTCATTTCCTTTTATAAAAATCTGGTGTGGCATTAAAGACAGGGAATGCAACGTTTCTATTGAGCTAGAATTTTGGTCGTCCTTATTGGATGGTGGGATTCTCTTTTACATTCACGTGATAATGCACCTTTATTTAGTATTCAATTACATCATTTTTATTAATTCAATTTATATCAAAAAGAGGTGTAGTAGTTAAATAATAAGAAATATATATGTTACATAATATATTAGGGAGTATAGAATTAAATCTTTTTGGAAAACAAATGGCTCCGCGATAGCAACAACGAACAAAAGCAGCCCTAGAGTTGTTTTCTACTTGAAGCTCTACAAGCGACCATGGGGGCTGGGCTCCCCCTCCACAAACAAGAAGAGAATCTGAATGGCAAATTGTCAAAAATAGAAAGACAAGAAGGACGGAGAGGGTAGCAGTCGTATCGGACAAAACAGAGATTGGACGAACTGACGATAAGGTTTCCAGGATTTGGGCTATTCCTATCACCTCTAGGACTCCAGATTTTGCATCTGGAACCAACCGCATTTTTGTGGGTAAGAGGAATCCTCCTCCTCCTCCAGCCTCTGGTCACTCTCGCTCGATATTAATGTCATCCCCCTATGTCAACAATTGATTCCATCCACTGCAGAAGGATGTGGAGGGTTTCTTAAAACCGACCCCTAAAGGCAAGCGCCGTGATTATACTTTCTTTCAGCAAAACCCCAATTTGAGGAATGGTCCTCCATCCCCTCATCATTTTGTTAGTAATTCATGGCAAGAAAAAAGGGTATCTTTATATCAAAGAGCAATCATGGAAATCCTTGGAAGAGGCACAATCACAGTGTCATTCATACCAACAGGAACCCTAAACCTCCACCAAGATTTCTAGTGCAGGAGCACCCATTGTACAAGCACAATCAGGATGTCCAAGGTCACTAGTTGTTTATATTCGGGTAATTTATGACTTTTAAAGAATCTATGTATGTATTTGAGTTCATTTGTATCCAATGGAGTCATAATGTAAGGCTACTTGAGCCATTTGTGTAAAAGTTGCATAGTTGTCTATTTAGGGCCTAGTAGGGTCAAAATGATGTCAACATGCCATGAAAGGGCATAAGTGTTTGTAAATGGTCATTTTATATGTTTATAAGGTTTTTTATCAAGTTTTGAGGTCATTATGTGAAAATGTTACAAAAGTTGTCAAGAAGATGAAAAGTTGCAAAAATGCAAAATTGCATTAAAAGTTGTAAATGGGAAGTTGAAAGGTCTTGAAGGTATTTGTAAGGTCCAAACTAACCAAGAGGATATAAAAGGTTGTATTTTGGTTGAACCAAGCATGAATGAGGAGGATAACAATTTTGAACAATTTGTGTATTCAAAAGCTTGTCATTTTGATAGTTTCCTTTGTTACTTTAATGTTTCCAGACCTTGTATGGGCTTGTGCGGTCTGGAAACCATGTATAATTATTATGGTTAGATAGCATGATGAATTATCTTCCTTATTGTTTCGGTTTGGAGTGATTTCATTGAGAAATGAAGAAGTTAACAATGTTTAATTGATTGCAACTTTTAGATTTCTTGAAAATAGTTATGTTGCAGTGTTTTGTACGGATGCATATTAAAGAGTTATGACCTATAAATGGATTAATTTGAAATATATGTGAATAAACTTTAATTTTCTTCTGGTTTGAGTTGTTTTCATGCATATTTGAGGAATTTATGTAAGCTTTGGTGAAAACAATTTGAAAACCATCAAAAATAGAGGAAAATACAAGGGTTTGTTCATATTCCAAATTATAACCATGAGAAAAATCTAAATCTTAGTTTTTATGAAAGTATATTGATAGGTACTCTCCACGTGTGTTTGCACTACTCAATCAGGACCTCCTTGTTCCCAATTCTTCCAAGACCCTTTCTCTATCTCCTAGGATCTTCCAAGCCCTCCTCTTACTAGGTTAGGACTTCTTCTAATGCCCCTTCACAAGGTGGCATCCATTAGTGCTTCACTAGGGTAACTATCATGTGATTCTTGCCAATTCTCATCTCCATCTTTCAACTCCTTCTTGGATACCTCCTAGTGCTTTTCTTTCTTTCTTGCTTAGCTAGTGGTTGCAGGGGATTCAACACCTTCCACAAACTCAATTTGATCCCTTGGGTTTAGGGCATCAAGGTCTTGAACATCGCTTTCAAGATTTTGGTTCAATCTTGCCTTTTAGGCCTATTAGCCCTATTTCACTAGTTTTTTCTCAATCTTTGAAAGTTTTCTCAAATAAGCCCATGAACTATTGTAGGATTCTGACACCCTTTATCAAAATACACGAGATTTCTGAGGTCTCTACTCTCCAAGGCTTCTGTACAGGTGCTTCCTACATTTAAGGTCTTTTAGGGCTTATTGGCTTCTTTAGGACCAGTCAATTGATTTATGCTTCAAAAAGTGGTCAGATTGATTGGTCAAGTGCCAATCCTCTTCAGAGGTCTCTACACAACCCCAAATACTTCCAACATCCACTTGGATCCATTATTTTTATTGAACCACTACATTCAAATACCAAATAACTCTTGCAAGAACCTAACCGGGTTGCTCTAGACTCTCCTAGGGCTTTCTCACAAAATTAACAAATTTTGCTTACAGGCCTTCTCCTTCCATATGTACACTGTACATAGACTCCCCTAACATGTCCCTCAAGCCCGTGATGATTCCACGGTGGGGTTTCATGTGGGGGGCATTTTTATGCACATAGTCCTGGATAGGCCAGAGACTAGCTTATTTACAAGAAAATTTACAAAACCTAATATAATAAAATGAAAGAAACTTCAAACCAGTACAAAATGAAAGCTGAAAAATCTATCTACACGAATGCCACACAGAGATGGTGGATTCAATCCATTACAAGACCTTGCTAAACAAAAATGTGCTAATTGTCTAAGAAAACCAAAATACAGTGCAAATAGAGTAAACTTGTATTTCTTTTCAAAATCATCCAACCTCGGGAAATGGGCCTCTTTGTGGTTTTATACCTTTTTCTCACAGGTGCAGGTGGTTAGAATACCAACCATGCCCTAAAACTTTGAGTTTGTCCTTGTTTGGACAATGTTGTCATGTAACTTTGCAAAGTTGCAAAAGTTGTCATGACAACATTTTGTCAATTTTTGCAACTTTGCTCCTAACTTATCCAAATGACCTCTAAACTTCATAGAATGATGGAAAATCATCATAGAAGCCATTTTAGGCTTAATTACATTCCTTCCTAAGCATTTTATGTCTTTTGGCCCAAAATCCAAAGTTAGATCCCAAAGAGACCTACAACCAAAACTACTTCTTCACAATCAAAACACTACTAGATTAGTCTAAGGCTAACCTAGATCTCCTACCAACACACACACAAGACCTTCTAAGGTCTTTCAAAACACTCTTGACCTGGCTAGGGTCAGTACAAGCCAAAACAAAACTAAGGACCTTAAAGATGTCCTAGGTGCTCCTACACCATATATTAAAGGAGATTTAATATGGATTTGGTTTTGTATCAAATGGTTTTGTTTTGTGGAAGATATTTGATGCCCTAGCAGGCTAAACAATACATTTTTTTGGGTTTTTGCTGATAGTAAAAATGTGTTTCTATACGAGGGGTGTATCTCACAATTCCACCGTTGGATTTTTATGATTTTTGGACATGATTTAAGAAACCTAATTATCTATGTTTTCACTAAAGAAATTTTCCAAATGTTCCATATTGGATAAAAAGTTATGAATAACATATTACAGGGTATCAAAACTGTCACAATTGGGAAAGATTTGGAAGATGGCTGATAGCATGATTTGGTAAGACCCCATTGTTGATTGAAAATGGTTTCAATTATGTTGTTGATATATGGTGAAGGAATGTGCATACCTTGTTGAAAGAGAAAGGTATTAATTCCTTTGATTGAACATGATGGGTTTTGAATCCTATAGTAATGATCTTTTGAATGTTGAATTGGTTTAGTGAAATGGAACCAAAGATGTTGTTTTGTTTCTGATTGATCTTAATGGGATTAAATGTGAATTTGATAGAACATATATTGATATCTTGGAGTGTACCTATTATATTTATTATTCCATATTGATTGCTTCACATTGTATATTGCCTCTAATCATGAAATGTCGTATATTGAATCATGTTGAATCCTAGAAGGTGTGTGACTTCAAGATGCTTGGCACCAGTGGGAGAATTCCTCTGCATCAAATCGGTATCAGAGCTAGAAGATCCTGAGTGTGTGGGTAGATCTCCAAAGGAGACAATCCACATCAGGACCTAACCTGAGGAATTTGGTTATTTGATTCTTATTGATGAAGTTTATTGTTGCAGGTGTTCGTCCACTTGTATGTGGTAAATTTGGCCTTGTTAACTCACCATACACTTCAACATAGTCCTTCTTCACTAGATACACACAAGACTGAATATGAGATTATTCATCCTGTCTGCCTGCGTGATTTGACCTGTTGCCTTCTATCTAGACGGGGTTTCGAAATAGCTCTCAGAACGAGAGTCTCACAACCATAGACCAATCTAGGAATGAAGGATTTTTCTTCATGAATGCAATGCAATGCAAGATTATTCTAAGAATTGAAAGATGCAAGATTAATCTAAGACATGATTTCAATGCAATTATTCTAGAAATTGAAAGTAATCTATTGCAAAATGAAATTATTCTATATGAGATTTTCAAGAAATGTGGCAATAATTCAGTATTCTAACAATGCATGAAAGTGAGTGGGGGTTTGAATGAGAGAATGAGAGTTCTTTTATAGACTCAGAGGTTGTTCAGAATGGAAAGTTTCCTCTTTTGAAATAAAACAGATAGAAAAGCCAGTTCAAAATAGAAAGCTTTATTTAAAAGAAAATAATAAATTGTTTTCTCTCTGCTTTAACTGTTTTCTTTCTTTGATTTTAACTGTTTTATTTGATTTTAATTGTTTTCTTTCTCTTTAAAGCAGAATTAAAGAGAAGTTTCCAATTCTGAATAGAAGAAAGATTTTTGAGAGAATATCCAATTAATTAAATAAATATGACCTCATAAATAGGTTTTTCTTAATTATCTGAATATTTAAATTCAATTATTGAAATGAGGATATTTATTTAATAGTTAAATATTATTTAATTCCTTTTTCATGTGTCTTAGCTAAAGAGGGTGAATTTAATTTAATTAAAGTGCTAGGACTTTATAATTAAATTAATTCGATCATAAGGTTTGTTTAGCCAAATAGATATTTAGGAATTAAATATGATGTATGATTAATGCAAATTTAGGATTTTCTACATTTGACACTTAGGTCAAGTAGAGTCAGTCAAAACTCAGAATTGCCTAGTACAATAGGACTTTGATGATTCAAAAGAATAACAAATGCACCAAAATTGGTTAGGTTGCAAGATGCCAATTTTGGGGTATTACATTTTGCCCCTCTTTGAGTTGATGTGCGAGCAGTGCACTGATTCAAAGAATAGTCTAATGCATGAAGCACAAAAGAATAGATTTGAAAATTGATGATGCAAAGATTTCAGAGCCATCTTCAGAACAGAGCTTGACTCTCCGAAGTCTAGGTTAGGTTGCCAAGACGTCGGTCAAGTAGAGTTTTTGAGGGTCATCTTCAGAACGAAGCTTGATCCTCAAGGATCCGGGTTAGAATGCCCTGATACCTAATAAATTAAGATTTTGAGAATCATCTTTAGAACGAAGCTTGATCCTCAAGGATCCGGGTTAGAATGCCATGATACCTAATAGATTTGATATCTTTCACAAGACTATCCCCAGAACGAGGCTCAACCTTCAGGAGTCAGGGTTAGATTGCCCTGATACCTGTCCAACAAGCTAATCAATAGAGATTTTAGGACTATCTCCAGAACGAAGCTTAGTCTCTCAATATGTAGGTTAGATTGCCCAGACACTGGTTAGATTGACATCTTTCACAAGGCTATCCCCAAAACAAGGCTTAACCTTCAGGAGTTAGGGTTAGAATGCCCCAATACCTGTCTCAAAAGATAGTAAATAGAGGTTTAGAATCATCTCTAGAATGGAGCTTGATTATCAGGAGTCAGGGTTAGATTGCCCCGATACCTGTCCCAAAGATAGTTTTTCAAGAACCATCTCCAGAACGGAGCTTGATTCTCAAGAATTTGAGTTAGATTGTTTAGATACTTAATAGATGACAAGATGTAAGGAACGAAGATGCCCTTATTGATTGTGGAGTATCCAGTTTTGACTATGAAGTACAAAAAAATGAACATGCCCCAAGTGACGAGATGCCCCTAGCAATGAGGACTTTTGAATAATCAGATCAGATTGATTGAAAAATAGATTCGATGGTGTAATCATCCCCTCGGGAGCCAAATGGAAAGATGACATGCCATAATGGTGATGGAGAGCGAAAACAAATCGCAGATAGATGTTAAATCATAGATCAAGAAGAACTCAGAATAGATTGTGGAAGAATTTAGAAGATTCAAAATCAATTTCGAGCGATTTCGAGGTCTGGTTGACCAAATTTGACTAGGGTTGACCAAAGTTGACTTTTGAGGAAAAAAGTCAAAGAATTGAGAAAATGATGATAAGATAAGATTCTGACAAGAAAGCGATGTCAGAAAGTCGACTGCACAAGCGTTTGATCGCGTCGGTCCCAAAAAAATTAAAATGCGATTTTGAGCTATATAGAAGTGTCAGATTTTGATTTCGATCACGAAAATGGATTCAGAGTGGTCAAATTAGGTAATAGTGAAGTTTTTTGCGCAAAATAGAGCACTTTGAAAAATTAGGTCAAAACCTATATAAGGACGAAAAGGTCATTTTCAAATCATTTCAACCTTTTGACTTTTACAAACGGAGCTCTAAGTGAAAATGGTGGTCCCCTACAACATGCATCGATTCGAGCGATCTAGGAGGCATAGCCAGCCCGTAGCGTACGAACCTCCAGTAAGTAGTCGATAAACCTCTATGCATTTCAAATTTCATCAATTTTGCACATTTTTCCGCATTTTTAGGAAATGGTTCACGGGTTTTCGCGTGAAGAAGTAGTTTCTTCGCACGACCCGTAGGGAAATCTAGTGCGATAAAATTCCTTTTCGCACCATTCGGTGGGAAAGATCGCGCGGGAGAGTACCCATGTTCGCACGAGAAACCCTTCCATAGGGTGTTTTCTCGAGCCACAAGTCAGAAAAGTTCGCACGAAGGTCAAGTATCGTGCAACCCAAAAAAATTCTTCACGCGAACGAGTACTTTGTCACGTGAAAATATGCTTCTTCGCATGGGAAAAAGTGAACAATTAGAACATGAAATCAGTCTGCGTCGCGTCAATAGCTTTTGCGTCAGTGTTGTTACTATTTGTAGTATGTCTTTAATGCTTTATTACCTCATTATGCTTTGATTATTTCCGATTACTGATCGTGCACTGTTGTTTGTATGTCTTGCAGGTTGACTTTCCAGATATTGCCTTTAGATCACACCACCCGGTGATCAACAGATTAGTATCTCAGTTGGATGATGCAGAGATAGCGCATCTAGGGACACTAGGCCTGACCTCTCTATGTGATGTACCCAAGATTCGGGTAAATCATAGATTATTAGGAGCACTGGTTGAGCATTTCCACTCGGAGATGAACACGTTCTATCTGCCACAGGGTGAGATGACTGTGACCCTTGAGGACATCTATCAGATTCTGAGGATCCCATTCCACGGTGCTAGGGTTGAGTACGAGACACATCCCAAGTTAGGGACACTATCCTTGAGAGAAATTTTATAGGATGATATGGTCATGGGGAGGGCTATCCCATGGGAGGATCTAATCAGTGAGTATGGACCCACCCACAGGTTTCCAGTGGTGTTAGCATGCTTCCTTGGTTGTTACCTGATGCCTGATCGTGGACAGCACGGTCTGGAGTGTGGTTGGGGCAGGATGCTTCAACAGATGTTAGCACGACCTCGACATTATCAATGGGGTCAGTGCATGTTGGCCCACATGTATCACGAGATGCATGAGAACGCCTACCGAGAGGCGAAGAGTATGGCAGCCAGAGTATTCGTATTACAGGTATGGGCCTAGGAGCATCTTCCCGTGACTAGGCCAATATGCGAGGATATGAGGCAGCCTCTAGAACCTTATATATGCAGATACAGAGGGATGATTACCCAGCCAGCGCTGGGTAAGATAGATCAGTGACGAGCCCAGCTCAATGACTTAGCGACAGTAGTCTGGAGGCTGTGGAGATTGACAAAGGCCTGGGATGATGCAAAAAAGTAGCTTAGCCATATGTTTTGCTCACGTGCGATGATCGGTCATGCGATCACAGTGATAGAGAGATTCCTGCAGAAGCGGGTATGGCAGCAATTCAGTCGCCCACAGGATATATCTCAGAAGTACACGGTGTACGCGAGATTCACAGATGAGATTTGGAGGGGTTGGCTGACGAAGCTAGACCAGGGTCGCACTATGATTAACATACAAGCCTTGGCCCCAGTGCAGTGGGATTATCTGCGAGATGTAGTAGATGGCAGTGTGACCGCCGAGTACACATCCGTTCCCTAGGTTCACAAATCTGGTCGAGATGGTAGGCTGAGGGCACATAGTGCAGCCATAAGTGGTACAGCCACAGGTGATACAGTAGCAGGTGCACATGCCCCCACCATAGCGAAGTACATAGCCAGGGCTATAGCAGGGTCCCCGTCCCCAGAAAGTACAAGTAGACATCCCTGCTCGACATATGGAGATGGATGTTGGGGTCAGTGGCAGTGGTAGTGTGAGACAGTCCCAACAACGGATTATAGAGAAAACAACTGAGGAGCAACAGGTACCCCCACAGGATGAGGTGCAGCAGGAGGATCTGATGCAGGAGGACCAGACTGCGTAGGATCCAGCACAGGATCCACAGCGACGGTCTCGAGAGAGAGCTCGACAGCTCTCGAGACAGATCAGGGATTTGACTATACAGGTGGTCGTGCGAGATACATGATTATTAGACAGAGATCGGGATATACAGGATCTCTGAGAGCAGCTCTGGGCAGCACAGGAGGAGGTCCGCCATCAGACAGCTCGAGCGGCGTATTAATATGCGTCGTATATAGGGGTGGTGCATGATGAGGCATCCCAAGTTGTGAGATTCTCGACCTATGCCAGAGGGTCAGAGGGTGCACAGGTGCCACCTACACCAGATAGGGCCCCACCTCCACCAGATAGGGCCCCACCTCCACCTCCTCCAGGTGATGAGGGAGAGGGCCAGAGTTAGTTTTTGATAGATAGGTAGATGAGATCATAGGATATATCAGATGCGTTGGCATCCATGTATTTATATCACCATTTTGAGATAGATCATGCTCGAGTAGCACCATTTTGTATTTGTATCAACACATTGGATATATATATATATATATATATATATATATATATATATATATGAGCTCGTCTTTTGGTATCATCACATGTGTCATATTGTCTTTTATGAGATGTTTCCTATATGCTTAGATGGTTAGATGATTTAGAATGTATTCAAATGTATGAACATGTTTTAAATATATGTAGATGTATGAAATGCACATGTATGTAATATTTATGAGTGTATGCGATGCACATGTTGATGTAGATGTAAAGATGTATGTAAATGCAATGTGTAAATAAAAATGCAAATGTAATATATAGATGATAATGAGTTGTGAATATGAATATGTATATGGTACTAACATCTCATGTAGGACGACGAATGCTAACCAATAGAACATGTGAAGAATCGAGAGCGAGGATCAAACACCTGTGTAGTCGTGATGAAAACAACACAGTGGAGAAGAACTCCCCAATGTATGAACCCAGAAGAATGCAATGAAGAGAACACCGAATTACTGCCACAATGCAAGTCTAGAAATAAAATGCAATCCTATGCTAGATGCAATATGAGAGTGCAATTCTAGGACATGGTTGTGAGACCCATCGTAAAATCATCATCATTGAGCATTTTTTTGGAACATCAAAGTCGATACAACCCTTACTGGCGCCACAATGCAACCATAAGGATATGAATATGACCTTTCATCAGATAAAATGTAGGAAACGGATGTAAGCACTAGGGCACAAAAGCCAAGATGACCTGAACATTGTTTCCAGTTAATGTTGCAAGAGTACACTAGTATCAAGGCATTCAAAGCCAAGATAACCATGAGTGCGATCATGCGTAAATAAATAGATCAATAACAAACAGAGAAATAACAAATAAGAGCAATGACAGGCAAGGAGATAGTACCAACCTCACCATGGCGTACAAATAAACAAGATCAAGGGATGTGAGGTTGTTCCACCTTAGTGTGGGAGCTCTTATCACATACACCTTGTTTATTTGACGTTGCCAGATCATTAGGACTACACCAACAAGTAGTAAACAAAGAAAATATCAATGAAAATCCATGAGAATAGATAGCATACAAAGAAATATTCAATCATAGCTCAGCATGTTTCAAAGTTTTTGAATATGTTCATGTTTAGAGGTGTTGAAAAACACCGTTGTGCTTGTGAGTGCATTGTGTTTGATTGTTATCGATAGATGTTTACGTTTAAGGTATCTGATGTGTGTTACAAAACATAGATGTGTCCAAAGATAGTGTTAAAAAACACTTTTTATGGTGGTGTTGAAAAACACCAGTTTGTGTGAGTAGCGAGTTGTCCTTCAGAAGTGACAAGATTACTGACGCAGGTGTAAACAAAAAAATGCGATCAGATGGGGGACCGATGCCCCCAAGTAATGATGAATGACTTGATGCATGTTGCAAGGACAAATGAGATTTGGTTGCCCCTAAGCATATGACGCTAAATCAGTGTCAAGTTAGTAGGGTTTGCAAAGGAACCAGAGTGTCACAAAAGTGACTGAAAGATATGTACAAAATAAAGCAAAGAAACGTCAAGACCGAGTATCGATAGATTGAGCATTTGGGTATAACTCCAACTGTAACAGATGTGAGCAATCTCAATAGAACAACGATAGTAGGCAAACGCAGTGAGAACCACTGGTGACTGATGTTAGGGGGATTCTCAAGAAGAGAGAACTCAGTATAAGCTGAGCGACAGTAGGCAGACGTAGTGAGAACCATTGGTGACTGCCACGAAGTAGATCCAAAAAGGTAATAAGACAATGCCCCCAAGACCAGGAGGGTTTCCCTAAGAGTAGGACTAGTTTCAATCCATGTGAGTTGGTGTCTTGACAAGAACTGAAAGCAAATGCATGTAGGAAAGCTGGAAAGAAGCAAAGCAGGAAAGCAACTGCATAAAGCCAAGTGGTGTTGCGATAGATATAGTAGTGTGGAACAAGAGGTGCCTGTTTACCAGGTTTTCACCTTCTTGGCAAAAAAAAAATTTTTGCTACCATGACACCTGTTTGCCAGGTTTTCATCAATGACACTTTTTCTCTTTTTCTCTTTATTTTTGTATTTTTCAATTTTTTAAATTTATTTTTTTTGTATTTTTGGAGATACATCAAAGTGCCTATCGCTAGGTTTTCACTAAGATGATCATTTTTTAGGACTTTATTAAATTTTTAGAATTTTTTCAGGACTTTAGTATATACATGAGCACGCTGAAGATGTCTCAGCTGTAGAACCACTTCAGATGAAGAGCGTTGATGGGATCTTTGAGTTGTTCTCCTTCAGTAGTAGAAATTTGATAGGTACCAGACCCAAACACTGCAGTAACAATATACGGACCAAGCTAGTTTGGTTCAAATTTCCCTTTCTAGATCCGATGTTGTTTATTTGTTAGGGTTCTCCCTCAAAACGAGGTCACCCGCTTGGAAATATCTTGGTCTAACCTTCTTGTTATAGCTCTTGGACATCCTTTTCTGGTATTCTCTAAGGTGATCAAATGCCACTTGTCAACGTTCATCAAGTAATTCTAGCTCTTGTAGCCGAGATATTCTGTTATCTTCATCAGTAATGAGGCCTTTCAGAGAGACCTGCAGAGAAGGAATATCAACCTCAATTGGTAACATAGAATCTGCTCCATAAACCAAAGCATAGGGAGTAGCCCTTGTTGGTGTTCTTATGCTTTTCATGTATGCCCAGAGAGCTAGATTGATCTGAAGATGTCAATCTCGTCCAAATTTGTGCACTGTGCGATGCAGGATTTTAAGGATTGTCTTGTTGGATGCTTCCACCTGTCCATTACCCTGAGGATAATAGATGGAAGACCAATGTTGATTAATTTTAAACTTAGAGCATAGCTCTATCAAATCCTTGTTTTTGAATTGTCCCCCATTATCAGTGATTATTGCTGAGGGTACACCATGCCTACAGATGATGTAGTTGAGAATTAACATAGCTACTGATTTGCCATTGGCAACGGTGAGAGGGACTGCCTCCACCCACTTGGTAAAATAGTCTGTAGCTGTGATTATGAACTTATGTCCATTTGAGGATGAGAGATAAATCTGACCCACCAAGTCAAAGGCCCATTGTTGAAATGGCCAGAAAGTAATGAAGGGAATAAGCTCCTTGGCCGGAGCATGAATCAGATTACCATGTAGTTGACATTGTTTTCAAGACTTAGCAAATTGTGTAGCTTCCTTTTCCATATCTGGCCAATAGTAACCAGCTCTAATAATTTTACAGGCCAATGTCAGGCCATTAGAGTGAGACCCACAAATGCCTTCATGCACCTCTACTAATGCGCGTTTGGAATTATCGGGTTCTAAACACCTAAGGAGGGTACCGTTTAGACCACGTCTGTACAAGTCGTTAGATATGGTGACAAATCGTGAAGCACTACAGATCAAGTGACGTTTCTCATTCCGAGTGTAAGTGTCCAGAACAATCTGGTCAAGAAGGTAGGAAAATATATGATGGTAGCGAGATGAGTCATGTCCAATGACAAAACAAATCATCCAGGAATCGGGGGAGTCATAGGCTAGGTAGCGTAACATCTCCACTAGGAATTGATGTCAAAAATAATTTTCTGGCATCTGTAGCATGGAGGCAAGAGTAGCCATGGCATCTGCTACTTTATTATCTGCCCTTGGAACTTGTTGAAATGTGATGTGAGTAAAATAATTTTTGAGGTCATCA
>MU223908.1:2537869-2550013 GCA_018584345.1 Thuja plicata | reverse complement strand
CCAAGAAGGATTCCCCATGATTTTGTTTCAAGTTGCAAAGATCTCAGATATGAACCGGATGTTGGATGTTGTGAGAATAGTGTTGTAGAAATAAATTGGCAATTTTGTCAAAAGTTTTGATGCCAGTTGGTAGTCTAGAGAACCATTCTATAGATAACCCTCCCAAACTACATGGGAAAAGACGCATCAGATAGGTTGTGTCATGTATGAATTCCATGGAGAGAGCACCAAACTCTCTCAAATGGTCTTGAGGGTTAGATGTACCCAAGTATTTGTCATATTTAGGAAGTTTAACTCCTTTGGGAAAATGAGGCATGCAAAGATCTTTGTCAAATGGGAAAGGACAGATGCTTTCCAGTGTGAATTATGTGATAGGTTTGTCTTTCTCTTTCAAGAGTTGAGAGAGTTGCTCTTGCATAGTTTGCATCTCTTTTCACAAGCGGGAATTTTTCAGTTTCTTCCTCTTTCTCAACAAGTGTTTCTACATCATAATTGGAGGGTAACTTAGCCCCTTGATTGACTAGTTCAAGAATGTATTTTTCTTTCTCCTCAGCTAGGAGAACTCTTATCATCCTACAGAAATCTTTGTTAGCATGAGCTTGTGCAATCTCTTCTTGAGTTATTTCTGCTTCTACATCATGAGGGGGGTCTTGAGAATGGGACTTACCCCAGGTTTTAAAGAGGTCAGTTCTACTAACCTCACCTAATTGGTTATGATCTGCCATCTTGCCAAAATGCAAGGATTCAAGGTGTAAAGACTCGGTGTGAAAAGATTGAGTGTTCTCAAAATTTGGGTCTTCTTGGAACAAAGGATTTCGAACCTGACTAAGATCCACTGGAAATGACTGTTTATTGTAAGGTTGACGTACTGAGGAAGGAGACCGAGATGATTCCTCACTAGATGTAGTCGACAATGGTGTGGAAAGCACTAATTCATCTTGATTTATTGAAGTAAATGTTTTGCCACTTCGAGTTGTGACAATCATAGACAAAGTTTGAACAAGGAATGTGAACTAGGACCAAACTTGAAACTGTCTCAAAGTAATTGCACATAACGTGCCAAAAGGTGAAGTATCCTTGGTGCAAATCATCAGAGATGAGGCTAGAGCAACCAAGAGATGACTATTGCGACACAAGGCATGACAAAACAGATGAAAGAGATCAAAAAGACATGAGACAAGACCGGTTTAAGCAAGAATCACGTAATTCTCAACCCAAGAAACCAAGTTTTAGACTGTGTGAAGATGGAGGGCAGAACAACAGACCCACATATTAGAGACCAGATTTGATAGAAGTATGCCTGACTGACAGAAATTAGCTTGTTGTTTTGGAACAAAGACTCCAGACTCGCACGAAGAAATGCTCTTTCACGTGAAGATTCTCACCAACGTGCGCGGAACTTTGTAGTATCGCGTGAAGAATGACAACAGACTGGTGAAGAAAAAGTGATAAAATAATGGCACTATTGCCGAATGTCGCACGATAGTTTACTGCGTATCACACAAAGATTCTCAGAGAATGATGCGAAGATTGAGAAATATCACGTGGAACTATGCAAATTTTGAAAAATGAACGTTTATAGAATTAGACAGTTGAGACTAGTTTGTGTTTCCTGAGATAAAATCATACTATTTTCTGATAGATAGTTTGAGTTACAGATTGTTTCAGACATGTTCAAGATTGACAGTTTGTGTGTTTTGATGATAATTTTGATTGTTCAAATGATACACCCATGCAAAACACATTAAACAGAATGTTTGTAGTACCAGAACAAGAATATCACAATCCTAGGATAGCTAGGATAGTATCTGTTGAATCCCCACTTGAACCGAAGTTAAGATATGCCTACTCTTAGTGGACAACTTAGAATCTTGGAGGCACAGGCTCCTCCTTACATGTTCACTCACTTCTCAAGCACACCAAGCTTCGAACCCCAAAGGAATTGCTTCCCAAAGGGCTGTTGTCTCTACTAAGAGTCGTAAGAGTGTGGGGCGTCTTAGTCGGTCTCTAACCTTCCGCGCCAATAGATAGAGGGATTTTGGAAACTAGAACAATAGTTTGTAGTGAGGTCATCCGTTCAGGTGGTTGTGATCAAGTCATTTTCCCAATAAAGGGGGCTCTCCCAATCCTTTCAAAGCAAGGATTTCACCTTAACAATGTAGAGACTTTTACGCACCACTAGGGTACTGGAGGAGATTTTGGTTGCCACAATGAATTCACACCTGTCTATTGTGACATTAATCACAATAAAAAAATTTGTATACCGGTTTGGAAGGGCTTGGCTTTAGCCTGTTACCGGTTGGGCATCCACTCTCACCAGCTCTGCTAAAGCTCTCTGGAGGTAGCCACTTTAGAAGAATCACATGAATTTCTCTTACACCCAAGATCCATAAAGGTGAGGGGAGAGGATACGTTCATGTAGTTCTTAGGATTAAAATCTAAAAAACACTTCAATCATACAAGACAATGATTCATTTTAAGCACCAACCGAAGTGTGTTTTAACTACTAAAAATAGACATAAGAATTTGTGAAAACACGCAAGGTCTTTGACAAATGTCCTGCAATAAACCCATTAGTAGTTTGTAATGCCTTTCTTCATATCAATGTCCTACGATAAACATGTTAGAAGTTTATAATGGCTTTTCTTTATCTCAGCGTCCTGCAAACCACTGTTAAGCTGTTTCAAAAGATAAAATCAGAGAAACACAGATGTCAAAAAATAGAAGATGGTTAGAAAACCGAGACAAGAAAATATGAAATGAAAGCTCTGGTGTGTAATTTCATGCGATGATTTATACTAGATTGCGCAAAGAAGTACAGAGAGCCACGCGAAGAACTAGAAAGTTCGTGTGAGACACTCAAAAAGTTCGCGCGATATTAAAACAGAGTAGTACGAAAGTATGGATAAAATACAAAAAATGAAAAAAAATGAAATGAAATCAGGCCAGAACAGAATGTACCAGCCCCACGGTGGGCACTAGAAATGTATGTGGTAAATTTGGCCTTGTTAACTCACCATACACTTCAACATATTCCTTCTTCACCAGATACACACAAGACTGAATATGAGATTATTCATCCTGTCTGCCTGCGTGATTCGACCTGTTGCCTTCTATCCATATGGGGTTTCGAAATAGCTCTTAGAATGAGAGTCTCACAACCATTGACCAATCTAGGAATGAAGGATTTTTCTTCATGAATGCAATGCAATGCAAGATTATTCTAAGAATTGAAAGATGCAAGATTAATCTAAGACATGATTTCAATACAATTATTCTAGAAATTGAAAGTAAACTATTGCAAAATGAAATTATTCTATATGAGATTATCAAGAAATGTGGCAATAATTCAGTATTCTAACAATGCATGAAAGTGAGTGGGGGTTTGAATGAGAGAATGAGAGTTCTTTTATAGACTCAGAGGTTGTTCAGAATGGAAAGTTTTCTCTTTTGAAATAAAACAGATAGAAAATCCAGTTTAAAATAGAAAGTTTTATTTAAAAGAAAACAATAAATTGTTTTCTCTCTGCTTTAACTATTTTCTTTCTTTGATTTTAACTGTTTTATTTGTTAATTGTTTTATTTCTCTTTAAAGCAGAATTAAAGAGAAGTTTCCAATTCTGAACAGAAGAAAGATTTTTGAGAGAATATCCAATTAATTAAATAAATATGACCTCATAAATAGGTTTTTCTTAATTATCTGAATATTTAAATTCAATTATTGAAATGAGGATATTTATTTAATAATTAAATATTATTTAATTCCTTTTTCATGTGTCTTAGCTAAAGAGGGTGAATTTAATTTAATTAAAGTTCTAGGACTTTATAATTAAATTAATTCGATCACAAGGTTTGTTTAGCCAAATAGATATTTAGGAATTAAATATGATGTATGATTAATGCAGATTTAGGATTTTCTACATTTGACACTTAGGTCGAGTAGAGTCAATCAAAACTCAGAATTGCCTAGTACAATAGGACTTTGATGATTCAGAAGAATAACAAATGCAACAAAATTGGTTAGGGTTGCAAGATGCCAATTTTGGGGTATTACACGACTAAGCTACAGGTAGGCAGACATGAAGGTTTGTCAAAGGGCCATAGGAGATGGTCTAGGGCTAGAGGAGATGGTTCAGTTGGTCTCCAAAAAACCTTGGGAGAGAGGCAAGAGAGGACTCCTAGGTGAGGCACAGTTGTAAATAAGTGGAGCAACATTGGAAACGTGGACAAGATATTGGTCAAGCACCAAGGAAGCAACTATTACAAGTTCCATCAATAAGAGTCACAAGTTTGAAGGAAAGTAGATAATATAGGCATCCAAAGTAAATGAAGGAAGAAAATAAGACAAAGAGGCATAAAGAGACAAAGATGAATGAACACAAAGGACAAAGGTTTTGTTCTAATTTTCTTGCAGGTTATTGGTTCCATATTTCCAAGAGGACTTAGAAACTTTTGAAGGCTGGTAGTATGGTGTAGGATCACCCATTGTACAAGCACAATCAAGATGTCCAAGGTCACTAGTTGATTATATTTGGGTCTTTATGACTTGTAAAGAATCTTTGTAATTTGAGTTCATTTTTATCCATTGAAGTTATAATGTAAGGCTACTTGAGCCATTTGTATAAAAGTTGCATAGGTGTCCATTTAGGGCCTAGTGGGGTCAAAAAGTCAAAATGATGTAAACATGCCATGAAAGGGCATAAGTGTTTGTAAAATTTCATTTAAGGGTCATTTGATATGTTTATAATATTTATGTCAAGTTTTGAGGTCATTATGTAAAAATGTCACAAAAGTTGTCAAGAAGATGAAAAGTTGCAAAAATGCAATAATGCAAAATTGCATTAAAAGTTGTAAATAGGAAGTTGAAAGGTCTTGGAGGTAGTTTTAATATCCAAATTGACCAAGAGGATATAAAAGTTTTTATTTGATCGAACCAAGCATGAATGAGAAGGAGGATAATAATTTTTAACAATTTGTGTATTCAAAAGCTTGTCGTTTTTATAATTTCTATTGTTACTTTACTATTTCCAAGCCTTGTACAGGCTTGTATTGCCTAGAAACCATGTATAATTATTATGGTTAGATATTATGATGAATTATCTTCCTTCTTGTTTTTTTTGGAGAGATTTCATTGAGAAATGAAGAAGTTATGGATGTTTTAGTGATTGCAACTTTCAAATTTCCTGAAAACGATCATGTTGCAACATTTGGTACATACACATATTGAAGAGTTATGACCTATAAATGGATGCATTTGAAATATATTTTAATAAAAATTAATTTTCTTCTGGTTTGAGTTGTTTTCATGCATATTTGAGGAAGTTTTGGTGAAAACAGTTTGAAAACCATCAATAAAAGAGGAGAGTACAAGGGTTAATTCATATTCCAAATTTTAACCATGGGAAAAATCTAAATCTTAGTTTTTATGAAAGTATATTAAAGGGGATTTGATATGGATTTGGTTTTGGATCAAATTGTTTTGTTTTGTGGAATATATTTTATGCCCTAGCAGGCTAAACAATGCATTTTGGGGGTTTTTGTTGACAGTAAAAATGGGTCTCTGTACGGGGGTGTATATCACAATTCCATCATTGTATTTTTATGTTTTTGGATATGATATAAGAAACATAATTATATATTTTTCCACTAGAGCAATTTTCCAAATGTTTCATGGATCAAACGTTATGAATAACATATTACAGGGTATCAAAACTATCACAATTGGGACATATTTGGAAGATGGTTGATAGCATGATTTGGTAAGACCCCATTTTTTATTGCAAATAGTTTCAATGATGTTGTTGATGTGTTGTGAAGGCATGTGTAGAGCTTGTTAAAAGAGAAAGATATGAATTCCTTTTATTGAACATGATGGGTTTTGAATCCTATAGTGATGATCTTTTGAATGTTGAATTGGTTTAGTGAAACGGAACCAAAGATGTTTTTTTGTTGTTGATTGATCTTAATGGGATCAAATGTGAAGTTGATAGACTAGATGTTGATATCTTGGAGTGAACCTATTATATTTTGTATTTCATATTGATTGATTCACATTGTATATTTCCTCTAATCATGAAATGTTGTATATTGGATCATGTTGAATCCTAGAAGGTGTGTTATTTCAAGATGTTTGCACTAGAGGGAGAATGCATCTGCATCAATTTCAGCAAGAAATCCCACTCATGGATAAAGAGGCGAGGCTAATGATTGATATCAACAACATATATACTGAAGGGATGTAGGATTATTGCAGAGCTTATGGATTATTTTATCGGTGGTGTGGATATAGGACGCCTGTGGAAGAAATTGCATAATGGTTCCAAGACACCTACAAGGACCAGGTAGGTTTTACTATTCTATCTGAGGAATTTTTGTTTATTGACTATAAAAGCGTAACCTTAAAAAATGAATTTTTATGTGGAAAATGTCTTTGTTTTAGAGGGCATAATTTCAAATTCTTTGAATGGCATCCTAATTTTGATCCTAGCAATCTTGAAGGGTTTTAAGTCACTAGATTGATTAGTTTGCCCAATCTTCTAGTATAGCTTATTCATAGTGAGATTTTCAAGGAAATTGGTAATCAGCTGGGAGCTTTTGTAGGGACTAAGGAGGATTTTTTAATCTTATTTTGATACTATCATCTTAGTAAATATGGACATTAACATAAAAAAACCTTAAACCAATTATTTTAAGAACAAAATATATCACATATAACATCAGGCCAACCTTTTATTAGGGCCCTACCCACAATTAAGTAATTAATAAATTAACAATTGAGAATGACCAGAAAAGAAGTAATGTGGGAAAAACATAATGCAATTTAAGGATATTAGCCCTAATTATGTAGGAAAAGTCAACATAAGATTTATGGAAGGAAATGGAGGTTTTGTTTTGGATTGGCTGGGTGGTATTTCACCAAGCTTCCCCGAGAATAGAACTCGGGAGAATATTGTTTCATCTCAGCAAGAGCCTAATACTAATTTTGCCATGGTTGAGAGGATACATGAGGAGAATATAAAGGAAATAAAGGACAACAATTACTAGGGGTCACAGAAGGAAGTATTAGAACAATAGAGGATGTCAGAGAGGACCCTATTGAAGAAGGAAAGTATAAAGAACAAAAAGATGAAACAAAGGATGTTTATGCTTGCGTGAACCCACAATAGTGGGTAAAAATTTTTCAAAGGAAGCAATTCCTCCTAAAATTTTCAAAGCAAGCGGATTTAGAAAGTACTTTTGATAGAAAGTAGGGAGTTTCAATAGAAAGTAGTTTCAATCGAAACTAATTAGTTTCTATCAAAAGTCTCTAATTATAGGCCATTTGTGTAACACCCCAAAATTGGCACCTTACAATTCTAATCAATTTTGGTGCATTTTATCATCATCCAAGTCCTATTGTACTAGGAAAATCCTCTTCCTAATTGACTTTAATTGACTTGGTCTCAAATGCAGAAAACCTGAATTTCCATAAATCTCACATTATATTTAATTCCTAAATTATCAAGGTTTATTAGCTAAAAATCCCTATGATTAATTAATTTGATTCTAAAAGTCCTAAGTGCTTTTAAATTAAATTAATTCCACCCCCTTTAGCTAAAAACACATCAAAAGGGAACTAAAAGAATTATTTGCTTATTTGAGTGAATTATCCTCAAAAGGAATTCCATAATTCCATATGAAAAGCCACTCATGTGGCAATAATTCAATCTTTTAATTGAATAATTCCTTCAAAAATTGTCTCACCTTCCTCCATGGAAATGAAGAGTCAGCCGTTTCTTTTCAAGAAACTCTTCATCCCCTTTCCAGGATCTTCTATATTATGGACTCCATTTTCTTCATTTGGGAGGATCAATTAGAGAGCATCAAAATTATAGCGAAATCTTGTCTCATTTCTTTCATGTTTTTAAGTCTTTATTGCATAATTAGCATAACTTCATTTAGAGTAATTTCTTGTTGCATCTTAATATAGTTTTCTTACATATCTAATAGCTTAATTTCATCATCTTTTCAAGCTTTCTAGAATAAATATGCATTTCAATTCTTCAATTCTAATGGCATTTCTCATATAGAGTAATTTCAATTTCAGTTTTTATCATACTTTAAATTCTCCATTTTAGCAATGGTCATGGTTGTTGGCTCTTGTTCTGAGAGTAAATTCGACACCCCAACTAAATAGGAGATGACAGGTTGATTCAATCAAATTTGTGGAATGGACAATTCATGTTCATTTTCAAAAATTCGATGATTGAGCAATGACCATGTTGTGTTTGTGCCTGATTTAGAGGTCACATTCAGACACACACATTTTGGCGCCCACCGTGGGGCGAAAAAAATGATTTCTGACCTCACTCTTGAAATTTTCTGACAGAAATTTGAACTTTGTTGTACATCCATACATCACTGGTACAGAATCTGGCACAAAATTTTAGATCGAGCCACGCAAAGTTTTTCTCTCAGTAGCACTCTCTCATGCGAGGAAACACAATCGCGTGTAGTTCCCTGCACTTTCTCGCGCGCAACTATATACTTTCTCGTGGAAAGTTTTACAGACAGTCATTAAATTTTCAGATTCTGCAATTTACTGTTATCATTTTCTGACATTTACTTTCTGCTATTGATTTCATGTTTCTGATTTCTGCTACAGCATAACAGTGGTCTGCAGGTTGCTTGTCAAAGATCATGAAAACTTGCTAATGGTTTGCTTGCAAGATGGTTGTCAAAGACATATTAAAAACGTTGTGCTTGTTTACTGTTTTTCATTCACATAGTTCAAATAGGGCTTTGTTAAAATTTCTTAAGGGTCCTAATAGCAAAGTAGGGGAATAGGCTCTTCATTACATGGAAGTGATGCCCATGGATTAAACCGAGACCTAGATGTTGCTAGAATGATGGATACCTGGGGAAGCAGAGCAAGTTAGTGGATCTTTAACACATCTACTTGTTAGGGGATTATGCTCTTCTCTCTTTGAGAGAATCAGAAACCCAAATGCTTGTGGATTTGGTGGAGTGAAGCTATCTAGGTGATGAATATGTCTTGCATCTTTGGGTAAGGTGAAGAGGTAGAGAAGTATGCTCTTCTCTCTTTGAGAGAATCAGAAAATTGGACCCTTGAATCCAAGCCAAGTTGTGTCACCTTTAGAGGGCCTGCGGAAGTTTAACCTCCGGGAATGACCCAAGTGAGTACACACCTATCGCCGATGATTCCACCTCACTATAACAAAGTCTAATTTGTTGAGTCTAAAGACTCCAAATCCATGGTAACTTCTTTCTCATGATTCTGACTATCATCTTGAGAAAGTCTTGTTTGTTGTACTGAGCAGCGCCACTCCCAGCCTTGCTTGCAAGGGTGTATGAATTTCAAGTGTTGGTGTGGCTGCGAGGCCCCAGCTCTATATCAGAGGCACCAAAGGTTATTTTGAATTAAATCCCACTAAAAAATCTCTTAGTTAGTTGCCTACCTAGATCACCTCCAAAAGAAGACATAATCTGTGCGCAGGGAGGGGGAAGAATCTCTCCCCTAGATTCTCTACATAGGTATGCACCTGGATGCTTGAAGTGGTATATGATGTTGGCCCGTACTTTAAGGGTAACCTTCAAACATATATACTTAGTCCTTGGAAACACCAAAAACACGGGTGCCCTCTCGGGGGTGACACTGTTGTGTGAGGTGCACACATACGCATAAGACAACGGGGCACGGATTTTGTCTTCTCTACCATTTTTTTTGTAGGGATAACTAAGTGTTTGTTTCAAGTATTAAATTGTCCAATCATGATCAAATAAAGACTCCCATGATTCTGCCAAGTTGCTTTGTCCTTGGTAGAACTGTTTACAACTATTGCTTGTGTCACTATTGCTTGATTGAAACTTCATGTTTGTTAACGAGTGCTTGTCACCTTCAAACTGAGATTGCTAATCTGTATTATCATAAAACTACCATGATTCTAGAAATTCTATCAGAGAATAGTCCTCATTGTGTCTCAAAATTTGGTTTTTGTCTCGAAAACTGAGTCTGTTTATCAAAATCTAGAGTTTTCTCGCGCGAGATTTCAGAAATTGAGCACTTCCTCGCACAAGCTTGCATTTTCTCGTGCACAGTTGAGAACTTCCTTGCACAAAAAAGAACTTCCTCATGTGAATCTGTATCTTGGTGTCCTAAAACAATGAGCTTTTTCCCACTGAATGATGATTTTTTCGTCTGATCTGACTTTTTGTTCAAGTCTGATTACCTGTTTTCTTGTTGTCTGCAGTCTGAAACTGGTTGTTTTGAGTTGCGAATTGAATGATTCTTACTTAAACTCGTCTTGTCTCTTTGTCTTTATCCTATATTTTCTGTGTTTTTGTACCTTGCGACATGATAGTCACATCTCAGATGTTCTAGCCATACTCTTGACGATTCGTGTTGGGTGCATCTCACATCTTGGTTGTTCTAACCTATTATCTCCTTTTTGTTATCTCTAAAGATAGAGTTCTAAGTTGGATTCTAGGTCCTCTCTTGTTTCATCTTTGTCTATACCTGTTACGACTAGAAGTGGTAATATATTCCCCATTCTTGGTTCTGGCACAAGTAAGGGTAAACCTCGTAATCCAGGAAAAGATCATCCCAAATTTGTCATTCAACCTGATAGTCAAGAAGGATCCTCAAGTTCCTCTTCTACACTTAGTACAGATCCTAATCTGAATCAGAAACCAGTATTTTAGCTGTGCTCTAATCCTTTGTTTCAAGATCAACATAATTCATTTCTTTCAGATCAACAAAGCTTCAGAAAGTCACCTGTTTGGGTTGATCCTATTGGCGATCCTCGCTGCCTTAGTGATCCTTTCGAACATATCAATCCTTTCGATCCTATCAACCCCTTTGATCTGCCAAGAGTTACATTGACCACAAATTCTCAACTCAATACTCACACTCATACCGAAGCTGTGCACATGGCACAATCTCATGTTAACGACATGGCAACTCCTTTTGATTACTTACAAGGTCAATATAGTGGGGTCAATGACAAAATGATCAGGGTCAACAAGAAGAGCAACATCACAATGGCCCTCCTCCATATGACCAGGGTCAAGATCAGAGTTAAAATATTTATGAGATCCTTGGTAATGATGATGAGCCAATAACTCAAAATGACATAGATGCTGCAAAATCCAATAAATCTCTCATCAAGATGATGGAAATAATCCTTGCGGAAGATAAAGAAAAATATTTTCTAGATTTGGAAAAATAAGGAGTTAAGCTACCCCCAAACTTCCAAGTGGAAATGCTTGTGGCTAAAGAAGAAGAGAGTGAGACTACCAAATTGCATAAGGTGGTTCAAGATATGCAAAATCAAATTAGCCAACTTATGAAGGATAAGTACAAACCCTCACAACAATTTACGATGGAGAGCATCTGTCCTTTCCCTTTTGATAGGAGTCTTCATATGCCACCTTTTCCCAAAGGTGTAGAACTCCCTAAATATGATAAATGCTTGGTACCACCAATCCTTAGGACCATCTGAGAGAATTTGGGGCCCTGTCTATGGAGTTTATTCATGATCAAACTGTTGGAGATTTGATTCTGAGCAGTTGATTGATTGTATGTTTGTCATTGATGAAAACATATAATACATAGTAGTAATCCTATATGTACTTATCAGAATGATGATATGAAGACTTGCTTGAATAGATACATTTTTTTGACATGTTTATTATGTTATGTTCATACACGTAGATCTTGATATGATGTTTTAGTCAAGTTATGTAACTCTGTTATTAGCAGTTACAGTTCTGGAAGTGTAACTTTTTAGGGCCGATGTATATCACGTGTTTCTTGAGTTGTGCCTATCTTTTGTATATGTGTGTGTATATTCATGATTAGTTATGAGTTGATGATATTAATCTAAAGGCGCCAAACGTGTTTCAAGAAGATTGCAAAGTTAGAGTTAATTTGGTGAGGCTGACTTAGTGAAGCGTCGCGTCTATTCAGTTTATACTTGTGCGGTTGTAATAATGCTTGTGTTCTTAGTAGAGCCGAAAAGGATGTTATGAAGAGTTGTCTTACAGGTCCCATGATCTCATACTTTGAGGAAGATACTTATAGAAAGTCAAAGGTGACACACTAAGTGTGAATGATACGAAAAGAGAAGAAAGATGTACAGAGCA
>MU223908.1:2475203-2509619 GCA_018584345.1 Thuja plicata | reverse complement strand
AGGTTTCACAAATGAATGCAAATCAAGTATATAATGACTACTAAATGAATAACAGAAACGTGAGCAATAAAATGTACAAGCAAGAGAAAGGAAGACAAATAAATGCAAACCCCATGATGCTTGAAGCGTCTATTGTTTCTCTCTACTCCTTCCAAAATGATGTTCTTGATGCTCAGTATTGGTGGGGCAGCATCTATGACTTGAGAAGCTTCGAGAATTTGATAATTGAAATGTGTGCGTGTGGTCGCAAGATGGCTTGAATGCTAGAACCAAACTGACGGAGTAATGGTGCATGAGAGCTTGAAATCCTGGACCCTTCAAATGGTTATGAAGGGTTTATTATATAGTAATTGGTGATGATATGAACGTTTGAGATCAATCCTAGAGATGGGGAGATAAACGGTTGAGATCAAAAGGAACAGGAGAGGTCCTCAGTAAACTCCACCTCTTTATTTGGTAAAGAGGAGATAGAGTTTGGTTAATTGAAGAGCTAATTATGAGTTGCCTTTTTGAATTGAAGAGGTGGGTGAAGTTACCCATGTGGACTGGAGAGATGGGTGGAGTAACCCATGTGATGTAATTAGAGTTATCTCTTTGAAGATAAATGAATATTTAATTCATTTATTTAATAATTATTTTCAACATGTGAGATAATTGAATTCTTTTTTATTAAGAATTGTTTTATTTGATGAAATTAAATTAATTTAATTGAAATTAATTTAATTGGAAGAATTTAATTAGTAAGTTTAAATATTTGAATTTAAACTATAGGAAATTGAGTTTAATTAATTAATTTAATGATAATTAATCAATTAAAGCTATTTAATTAAATAAAATTAATTATTTAATTAATTTTGGGAATTTGATTAGATGATTTGGGGAATGAATTTAGAAGAAAATAGATGATTAGTTAATGATGAAAAATCGCAAGCCTGTCCATTTTAGGGTGTCTACACTATCAAACAAAGGATGAAAAATTGGTGCCCTATAAAAAGATGGTTGATGATCTTAAGAAATACTTTGCACATGTTACGTTCCAACAAATTCCAAGGGTGGATAATAATGTAGCTGATGCCATGGCTACTCTAGCTTCTATGTTACAAATGCTAGAAAATGATTTCAGACATGAATTCCTAGTGGAAACATTATGCTACCCTGCCTATGATTCCCCTGACTCCCAGATGATTTGTTCAGTCATTGGACATGACTCATCCCGCTACCACCATATCTACTCTTATCTTCATGACCAAATTATTCCTGACACATATACTCGAAATGAGAAACGTCACTTAATCCATAGTGCTTCATGGTTTGTCATTGTAGCTAACAACTTATATAGACAAGGTCTAGACGGTACCCTCCTTAGGTGTTTAGAACCCGATGAGTCCAAGCGTGCGTTAGAAGAGGTACATGAAGGCATCTGTGGGTCTCACTCAAATTGTCTAACACTAGATTGTAAACTTATTAGAGTTGGTTACTATTGGCCGGGTATGGAGAAAGAAGCTACACAGTTTGCTAAGTCTTGCAAACAGTGTCAACTACATGGTAATCTGATTCATGATCCAGCCAAGGAGCTTATTCCCTTCATTACTTTCTGGCCATTTCAACAGTGGGCCTTCGACTTAGTGGGTCAGATATATCCATCTTCTTCGAGGGGGCATAAATACATCATTACTGCTACAGATTATTTTACCAAATGGGTTGAGGCATTACCTCTCAGTGTAGCTGATGGCAAGTCTGTAGCCATGTTTATACTGAACTACATCATCTGTAGATATGGTGTACCCTCATCAATAATCACTGACAATGGGGGGCAATTCAAGAACAAAGATCTGACAAATTTATGCACTAAGTTCAAGATTATTCAGCACTGGTCTTCTATCTATTATCCCGAGGGTAATGGACAGGCTGAAGCTTCAAACAAGACAATTCTCAAGATCCTACACCGTACAGTACACAAATCTGGACGAGACTGGCATCTCCAGATTAATCTGGCTTTATGGGCTTATCGCACTAGTATACGAACACCAATAGGGGCCATGCCCTTTGCTCTAGTTTATGGTGCAGATGCAGTGCTGCCTATTGAGGTTGAGATTCCTGCCTTGCGAGTCTCTTTGAAGGGCCTCATTACTGATGATGATATCAAAATATCTCGGCTACAAGAGCTTGAACTACTGGATGAATGTCAGAAGGTGGTATTCGATCATCTTCGAGCATATCAGAAGAGAATATCTAAAAGCTATAACAAGAAGGTTAGACCAAGGGACTTCCAAATGGGTGATCTCGTCTTGAGAGAGAACCCTAAGAACCAACAACAACGGATCCAGAAAGGAAAATTTGAGCCAAATTGGCTTGGTCCGTATATTATCACTACAGTATTTGGGTTTGGCACTTATCAACTCTCCACCATAGAGGGGGAACAACTCAAAGAGCATATCAACGCTCTTCATCTTAAAAATTTTTATAGTTGAAATGTCTTCTAAATGCTCATGTACATACTTTATTATGAGAAAATCCTAAAAATTGCAAAATGTCCTGAAAAAATGATCATCTTAGTGAAATCCTAGCAAACAGGCACTTTTATGTATCTATTATCCTGGTGAAAACCTGGTAAATAGGCACCTTGATAATACCAAAAAAAGAGAAAAAATACAAAAAAATTGAAAAATGAAAATACAAAAAAAAAAAGAGAAAAAGAGAAAAATGTGTCATTGATGAAAACCTGGTAAACAGGCGTCATGGTAGCAAAAATAGAATTTCTGCCAAGATGGTGAAAACTTGGTAAACAGGTGCCTCTTGTTCTGCAATGCTCTATCAATCACAACATCTCTTGGCTTTCTTGCAATTTTCTCTCCTGCTTTCCTTCTTTAGTTTGCTTTCTCATGCATTCGCTCTTAGTCATCTTCAAGATTTTGCCTGACTTCACATGGATTGAAACTGGTCACACTCGGGGGTGTCTTCCTGGTCTAGGGGGCATTGTCCTATCTTTTAGAGTCTCTCTCCTCTTCGCATCAGTCACCAGTGTTTCTCACTGAGTCTGCCTGTTGATGCCTAGATCTCACATCGATCTTTATACTTGAGAATCTTTCTCGTGACAGTCACCGGTGGTTCTCACTGCGTCTGCCTACTGTTGCTATACTTCTGAGATTTCTCACATTGACTCGCTATCTACATATTTGACATCAATCCATTCGTTACTTGGGGACATGGCTCCCCACTTTGATCACATCTTTGATTTACACTTGAGTCACTAATCTTGTCAGTCCTAAAGGAGAGCTATCTACTGGCACAAACTGGTATTTCTCAACACCCCAATCAAATAGTGTTTTTCAACACTATCTTTGTACACATCTATGTTTTTCAACACACATTGGATATCGCTACGTAAACATCTCTTGATAGCAGTCAAACAAATTGCACTCACAATCACAATGGTGTTTTTCAACACCCTAAACACATACACATTCGTAAATTTTGAAACATGCTGAGCTATCATTGAATCTTTCTTTATATGTTGTCTGTTCTCATGAATTTCATTGATATTTTCTTTGCCTACTGCTTGTGGGTATGGTTTTGATGATCTGACAGCGTCAAATAAATAGGGTGTATGTGATAAGAGCTCCTGCATTAAGGTGGGAAAGCCTCACATCCCTCGATCTTGTTTATTTGTATGCCAAGGGGAGGTTGGAACTATCTCCTTGACTATTATTGCTCTGTTTGTTTACTTGTGTACTCTTACTATATCAAACTGGAAACAATGTTCAGGTCACCTAGGATTTTGTGCCTTGGTGCTTATGTTTGTTTCCTATATTTTTTCCGATGAAATTCATATTCATATCCTTATGGTCGCAGTAGCACCAGTAAGGATTGTATTGACTCCGATGTTCAAAAAGTACTCGATGATGATAATTATGCGATGAGTCCAACAACCAAGTCCTAGGCTTGCATTCACATTTTAGGCTTGCATCATGATAGTTTTGGTGCTCCCTTCATTGTCTTCTCATTCTTTGAAGGTTCTCATCTTTTATCTTGGATTCCTCTTGACTGCACAAGTGTCCGGTACTCACTCTTGATCTTCATTCATATTCTTTTGGTTAGTACCTGTCGTATATTGCAATATCCTGCATGAGATGATTAGTACCATTGCATTTTCATACATTCATTTTCATTTACATATCCATAAACATGTGCATCCATTATAAGCATAAATCAAATCATACATAGCATTTATCCATCTAACATCTATCACTACATTACATTCATAGCATTGTACATCAATAAAACATGTGCATTAACATTTGCATATTCATCGATGGCATACATTTCTAATCCATACATCTAATCATATAGGAAACATCTCACAAGACATATAAATTTGATGCAATATATAAACAAGTACAATGATGCCAAAATCAAGCTCATATATATATATCGATCGGTCAAATGTACAAGGGTGCTACTCGAGCACAGTATATCAAAATGGTGGTACAATATCTATATCAAGTGTCTCATCTAACCACCCGGTGGAGGTGGAGGAGGTGGCATGCCCTGCTGCTGAGGAGGTGGTCCATGTGGAGGTGGTCCCAGTGGAGCGGCCCATGCCCTAGCATACTCTAAAAATGGTAGAACCTGGTCCGCTACCTCTGGAATTACAATGGTGTATGCTGCATAGTAATAGGTTGACTGAGTAGCCTCATATCTCATCTCTATCTGAGATCTAGCTAGTGCATCTTGTAACCCTTGGATCTCTTGATCTTGCTTGGCCACTCATGTCTCATGGACGATCACCTATGTTTGGAGGTCATCTCACTCCCTTTAGGCTTGTCTCACCCTCTCTCGGCTCCTCTTGAGGGCCTCCTGTAACTGGGCTACCTGTCCGCCTGCTGGTGGACCGACTGTAATAGTATCAGCCATGATGGTGTCCTCTCCCTGCTTAGTGGCTCTCTCTTGACTACCATTGCTCCCTGCACCTACATCTGACCCCATGGATCTAGTGGGGATAGGAATCTGTGAGGTCCTTGGTCGTACTACCCTCCCCTACTGCTGTAATGGCAGCTGCTATGCCTACTGCTATAATGGCAACTGCTATGCCTACTATTGTGGTGGTGGCTATACCACCTACTGTACATGAGGGCCCAAGCCAACAGGATCTTTGTATCTAGGGAATGGGTGCGCTAACATCTGATCCCTGTATGTAGGTGTCATCCCTACATTTGTCACCCCTGCCATGTAATCCCACCTAGCTGGTAGTACTCGTGCCTCTATCATGCTCCAGCCTTTGTCTAGCTGTCTCTGCCAACCCCTCTTCGTCTCATCGACGAATCGGGCATAAGTAAAATACTCCTGTGAGACATCCTAAGGTCTCCCAAATGCTCGCAATACTCGTGTCAACAGGAAGCACTCAATAACGTTGATGGTGCACATGATCAAAGGACGTGAACAGAACAGATACGACAGCTCGTGTCATGCATCATCCCACACCTCAGGGGCTATCCATGGCCACCATATAACTACACCCATATCATCTATCTGGGCTCACCACTGCTCCATCTTACCCAGCACTAGCTGGGTCATAGGACTGGCATATCTATAAATATACGGCTCTAAGGGCTGCCGATTATCATGGAATATCAGCCGACATATGGGAAGGTGCTCCTAGGCCCAGATCTGTAAAAGGATGACTCCTGCTGCCATAGTTCATGCACCTCGATACACAATCTTGTGCATCTCATGATACATCTAAGAAAGCATACACTCGCCTCATCCGAATCTCACTGCTGTTGTAGCTAACATCCTCTGCAGCATGATCCCCTAGCTGCACTCCAATCTGTGCTGACCTCAATCTGGAACCAGGTGACAACTCAAGAAAAGTGCCAAGACAACCGCCAGTGGGTGATCTACCCCGTACCTACTCGTCAAATCCTCCCAAGAGATGGATTGACCCATCACCAGATCATCATCGAAGACTGCTCTCAGTGCCACTGTGCCTAGCCTCGGCAGGGTGTCATACTCCATGCGAACCCCATGGAATGGTACTCTCAAGATCCTGTAAATATCTTCAGGAGTGACTGTCATCTCTCCCTGCAACAAGTGGAATGTGTTCATCTCCGAATGGAAACACTCAACCAATGCACCCAATAGACCGTAATTTACCTGAATATCGGGTGCATCACAAAGATATGACAATCCTAGCCCGTCGATATGGGCGCCATCAGCATCTGAAAATCTTCGCAGTAGCTCACCCATGATAGGATGGTGTGACTAGAACACGATATCTGGGAAGTCAACTTGTAAAGAAAGCAACGAAATTGGATCAGTACCTCAACATGATGATTTTTTTCAAAGCAATGACAGCAAAGACAACTATGGATCTATCCTGAACACAGTCCTGAGGCAATCTAAGTGGTTGACTCTGCAACATGAAAAATGACAACTTTCCAGACTGAGAAGAATTCCCATGTGAGGAAACTTTTTTCCCGTGCGAGCTTTCTGCCTCGCGTGAGACGGGATCTCTCTTCTTATGAGATTCCATCACATGTGATGAAATCTCGCACGGCATGGGTGCACACCTCACACGAGCTTGCAGAGGGGCCCCGTGTGAGATAGCCCTAACCCTTGCGAGGAAATTGATTCCTCGCGTGAAGAGAGACCTAGGCCAGCGCAAGGAAACTGTTCCCTTATGCGAGACTTGACGTGACAAACCTATAAAGCTTTAATAATGTGCTAATATGATCTAAAAAGCGATA
This sequence comes from Thuja plicata, assembly GCA_018584345.1. Lineage (NCBI taxonomy): Eukaryota > Viridiplantae > Streptophyta > Pinopsida > Cupressales > Cupressaceae > Thuja > Thuja plicata. The sequence goes on along the minus strand of MU223908.1, from coordinate 2,502,873 downwards.
AAAATTTGAAATGCAGATAATGTTTCATTTACTTATAGGTGTGTCATACTCTGGTGGTCAGTTGTGTCGTTAAGAGCGCTCGAATTAGGTGTGTACGCATCAGAATGCTCTCAATATTAGCTGGAGCCCTCACCATCTCTAAAGAAAAATGTGAATAATGATTTGAAAATGACCCCTCCAGGCCTTATATAGCTTTTGACCTAATTTTCAAAAGTGCTCTATTTTCCACAAAAATTACACCTTTGGCTAAATAGACCGTTCTAAATCCATTTTCGTGATCGAAATCAAAATCTGACACTCCTAAGTAGCTCAAAATTGCATTTTAAAATTTTGGGACCGACACGATCGGACGCTTGTGCAGTCAACTTTCTGACGTCACTTTCTGGTTAGAATCATCTCTCGTCATCATTTTCTCAGCTTCTGTAATCTTTTCATCAAAGTCAACTTAGTCAATTCTGGTCAAACTTGGTCAACTATGGTCAAACCTAGTCAGTAGGACCTCTCGATCGCTCTAAATCGATTCTTCCTTCTCTTGATCTATATCTGATAGCTCTGGATCTTCGATCTTGCTTCTATCTGCAATTTCTCACTCTTGATCATCATTATGATGTGTCATCTTTCGATTTCGCTCCCGAGGGGGCAAGATGATTACATCATTGAATCTTTTCACTTCATTCTCAAATTAGTTTGATCGGAATCAAAAGTTCTCATTGCTAGGGGCATCTCATCACTCAGGGCATATTCAGTTTTTCATACCTTATGGTCAAAATTGGATATTCCATGATCTTGAATCTCTAGGGGCATCTTGATGCCTCGCATCTTGTCATCTTGTCATCTATCTTTCTAGGTATCTGAGCAATCTAACTCAGATCCTCAAGGATCAAGCTTCGTTCTAGACATGATTCTTGAAATCTCATTGGGTATTGGGGAAATCTAACCCTAATTCCTAAAATTCATGCTTCGTTCTAAAGATGACTCTCAAAATCTCTTTAGACCATTATCTAGGAAACCTAACCTAGATCTCGGAAGGCTAACCTTCGTATTGGGGCAATCTAACCCTGATTCTAGAGATAGTCCTAAATATTCATCAGCTATCAGCGGACATTGGGGCAATCTAACCCCAATTTCAATTTTCTCTCAATTGGTATTTGGATCGGTGTCTTGAAAACCTAACCTAGACTCCCAAAATCTTCATCTGTCACATTAGAATATTCTTTGAATCAATGCGCTTCTCGCACATCAATTCAAAGAGGGGAAAAATGTAACACCCCAAAATTGGCACCTTACAATTCTAATCAATTTTGGTGCATTTTCTCATCATTGAAGTCCTATTGTACTAGGAAAATCCTCTTCCTAATTGAATTTAATCAATTTGGTCTCAAATGCAGAAAACCTAAATTTGCATAAATCTCACATTATATTTAATTCCTAAATTATCAAGGTTTATTAGCTAAAAATCCCTATGATTAATTAATTTGATTCTAAAAGTCCTAAGTGCTTTTAAATTAAATTAATTCCAACCCCTTTAGCTAAAAACACATCAAAAGGGAATTAAAAGAATTATTTTCTTATTTGAATGAATTATCCTCAAAAGGAATTCCATAATTCCATATGAAAAGCCACTCATGTGGCAATAATTCATTCTTTTAATTGAATAATTCCTTCAAAAATTGTCTCACCTTCCTCCATGGAAATGAAGAGTTAGCCGTTTCTTTTCAAGAAACTCTTCATCGCCTTTTCAGGATCTTCTATATTATGGACTCCATTTTCTTCATTTGGGAGGATCAATTAGAGAGCATCAAAATTATAGCGAAATATTGTCTCATTTCTTTCATGTTTTAAAGCCTTTATTGCATAATTAGCATAACTTCATTTAGAGTAATGGCTTGTTGCATCTTAATATAGTTTTATTACATATCTAATAGCTTAATTTAATCATCTTTTTAAGATTTCTAGAATAAATATGCATTTCAATTCTTCAATTCTAATGGCATTTCTCATATAGAGTAATTTCAATTTCAATTTTTATCATACTTTAAATCCTCCATTTTAGCAATGGTGATGGTTGTTGGCTCTCATTCTGAGAATAAATTTGACACCCCAACTAAATAGGAGGTGACAGGTCAATTCAATCAAATTTGTGGAATGGACAATTCATGTTCATTTTCACAAATTCGATGATTGAGCAATGACCATGTTGTGTTTGTGCCTGATTTAGAGGTCACATTCAGACACACAATTTGTAGAGGTTGACACAAGTCTGAATTTTTCATGGCTTCAGGGCTCAAAATCAAGGCTCAAATGGAATAATAAGGAGACATCCTTTTTCATTGCACAAGTACTCTGAACGAGCTTTCTAATGAATATAGATTTGACAATTTCTGAATTAATTAGGCCTATGTTTTTTGACGTGCATCGAATGTAGGTTTTTTATCAAATATAAACCTCCAATTTGGACGTTCAATTAAAAATAGTAGCAAAGAGAAAAAAATTTTAAAAATAGCAGTGCCCTCCATCTTCGAGTCTACTTTCTATCAAAAAAAATGAATTTTGATAAATATACAAGTTATAAGCTATGTAGTCAAGGTATGTCAAAATTACGGTTTACTCAACTTCAAACATTCATAAAATATGAAATAATCATGATAATGTCATAAAACCAATTGCATTCCCTCTATATGGATGTTACAAAATTAAATTTGAAATAAGCACATTGATATCTATTTTTGAAAAAAAAAAATTATGCTCTATGAAGTCAATGTAACTCTTTGAAAATGACATTTTCAGCAACATAGTAGTTTTCGTGGGAGAAAAAAAAAACCATTCAAATCAATTAAAAAAAAAATGTTTACAATATAGATAGAAAATCCTAAAAGACTCTAGTTTAATTCATCTTCTAATTTCAAATGGTTTAATGGCAATATGCATCCGAATCTGAAAGTTTTTTTCAAAATGTAGAGTTCCGTTCAGGCAAAAAAGTGTAACCCACTATTGTGGGTTCACCCACTCCCAAGGTAGGGATTACCTTTGTAGCAACAACATAGGTCGAGGAAGGTGAAATTATAGAAGTGAGGTTTTTGGAGGCCCCTTAGATGGAAGCTATAGGGGAAGAAAGGACTAAGGACAATGGGGAGAGTATGGGGCTGCATAATGATGTTGAGAGAAGTATAGAGAGTCCCCTTGTAACATACAAAAATGGAGGGGAGGAAGTCAATGTAGAATCCAAGGTGATGAAGGTTGGAGAGGGAGTGGTGGAGTTGAGTCTAGAAATTGTATGTAACGAGGTAAAAGACACCCTAATGGATGAGATAATTAATGACTTCATTAATATAGAAACTGCCAAGGAAAAGCAAGAGCTAATCACAAGAATCATGGAGCTGGAGGAAGTTGAGGGTAATAATGTGGATATTATGGAAGATAATAATAGAACTGAGAATAAAATAAGAAGAGGAGGAGGAAACACACTTAGGGGTGGAAAGATCTGAGGTAGGGAAGGAGACCCCTAGTTGTTCCAAGATTAATAAAAAGGGAGAGAAAGTCACTTTTAGAATTAAGGTCCAAGGTTGGTAATGCAGAAGACCAGACTAAAATCACTACTTTGATTAAAGTTGGGAAGGGGAAGTTCCTTCCCTCAAGGAAATGAGAGTCTTTACATGGAATGTTAGGGGCATGAATGCCCCTAACAAGCAATGGATTGTAAAATGTTGCATATCTGAGACCAAGGTAGAAATCATTTTACTATAGCAAACTAAACTTAATCAAGATGAAATAAATAGCTTCAATAAAAAATTAGGTGTTCTGTACATGGCAGGAGTCCCAACTCATGGATCCTCTAGAAGAATAGCTATTATTTGGGACCCTAGAGTAGTATCCTTATCTAAAATTGAGACTCAACACAATTAGGTAAGTGGGCTAGTTAGAAGTATAAATAGTAACCTCTAAGTCGTAGTAATTAATGTTTATGGGCCAATTCAAAATAGAACTAAAATTTGGGTCTATAAGGAGATAGAAGAACACTTGGGTGGTATATCTGATCTCATCAACATTGTAGGAGGATACTTTAATGCAATTTTGGATCTAAGAAAGAAGAGGGGAGGTATTAGAAGAGAAGCCCAATCAACAATCATTTTTAGAGAATGAGTAAACAAAAATAACCTACTTGAAATCAAAACAGATAAGGAGACATTCACATGGAGCAATAGGAGATTAGGTTTCAGTCACATTGCTGAAAAACTGGACAGATTCTTCCTCAAGGGAAGTTTGACAATTTTCCCTTTTACTCTGTCAGTATAAGTTCTCACAATGGCGGGCTTAGATCATTTCCACGTTCTCTTGAACATCATTGAGGACCTACAACCAAAGTGGTGTCCATTTAAAATTGAAAAAGAGGTGGTTAAAATATGAGAGCATATTAAGATTCATGAAGGGTTGGTGGAAGGATTCAGAGGTGCCTGGATCAAAACATTACTGTCTAGTATAAAAATTAAAGATAAAAAAAATAAAATTAACAAAATAGAATAAGAACAACTTTGGAAACATCTTTGAAAAAAAAAAAATTGAGGAGCTGGAAACCATGAATAGTGAATTAATTGAGAAAGGGATGAGTGAAAACCTTTACCACTTGGAAAATAAATTATTGAATAAATATTAAGACATGTTGTCAAAGGAAGAGATCTTCTAGCGCCAAAAATCTAGAGAAATGCGGCTTGAGACAGGAGATAAGAACACAAATTTTTTCCACAACAGTACTAAGCAACAGAGGAACAATAACAAAATAATCAAGATTAAAATGAAGAATAGAACCATCATTGAGGAACCTCAGGGGATTGTCCAAGAGGTTGTTAATCATTTTGAGAACATTCTAAATAACTGGGAAGGCTCAAATTTAGGTCATCAAAAGATGATCCTAGTTACCTAAGATTATCCCAGCAAAAAAAAATAGAGCGCTTAATGCAAAATTTACTAAGGAATAAATAGAAAGAATAGTAATGTAGATGCAACTAGATAAGGCCCTAGGGCCTGATGGTTTCCCAACATTCTTTTTTCATAAATTTTTTCACTTTATTGGGGATGAGATTATTGGAGCCATGGAGGGAGTGAGGAATTCAGGAAACCTAATGAAAGAAATTAATAACACCTTCCTAACTCTTATTCCCAAAAAGGAGAATCTTGATAACTTTGATGACTTTAGGCCCATATCACTCTACAACACCCTCTATAAAATACTTACAAAAGCCCTTGCTAGTAGAATCCAAAATCCCCTCCCTAAACTTATCAATGAAGAGCAAACAGGCTTTGTCCAAAAAAGATCCATCTATGATGGAGTGATAATTTCCCCAGAAGCCATTCATTCAGCTCAACAAAATCACAACCCTAGCATGTTAATAAAGCTAAACATAATGAAAGCATATGAAAAAAGTGGATTGGTGCTTCTTATGCATACGCCTTAAGGCCTTTGGCTTCTCAAAGTAATGGATAAATCTAATCTTTAGGTGTATCTCCACTCCTAGAATGTCAGTATTAATTAATGGCTCTCTAGAAGGATTCTTCAATGTCTCAAGGGGATTAAGACAAGGGGGGTCCATCTCCCCTTTCCTATTCATCATCATGGTAGAAGAATTAGGAATACCAATTACAAAGGCAAGAGAAATGGCACAAATTAAAGGCATCAAAATAACATCAAAATAAGAGCCAACAACTCATCAACAATTTGGCAAGAGGCTTTAGAAATTAAGAATATTCTCAATACCTATTCTAATGTATATGGACAAGAGATCAATGGAGAAAAGTATGAGATTTTTTTATTCAACACAAAGAGGCATGTAGAGGAGGATATTTGCAACATTTTGAATTTCAAAAAATGTACTTTACCCTATAAATATATAGGCCTTCCCTTGGATAAAGGTACTAGGTTAAGTAATTTATGGTATCACTGCAACAATAATTGAATTGGATGTGATAGATGAGGACTAAAGTGGCACTTGGCACCTGATCAATGAGCACAGGGAGGGTAATCATCATCAAGACTAGTGTAATTTAGCCTATATTTGTGGTCACTAGGTCTCATAACAACTTTAAGAGGTTATCCTGAATATCTGCGGATAAAGGTTCCAACTGCATAGGATTTGGAATGATTTCAAATCAATTACTCAAGTGTATCTCTTCCACCGACTTGAAATGTAACTATTTTGTCTTTTAGCACTTTTAGGTTTTGCCTAGCCATTCAAAGCTTGTTGCATCCTTTCTCTTTAAGGATTCCAAGATGGCTAGTGCTTTATTTATATAGCAAGTTGTAATATATTGTAATGGATGGTGAATTCAAAATCGTGAGGCAGATTTCTGAATTTCATCTAGCTTCAAAGCTTTTTGTCATTTTGAATGTACTGAGCAGAAATATTTTAATAAAATACAATGGAATTTCCTATTTCATATCTATGATTTTTTCTTATATTTATGTTTGAGTTCTTGTATGTTTAATCTGTAAGGCATTTTAAATATACTGGTTATAAGATAACTGTGAGATTGTTTTTGAGTTTCTTTCAAGGAGAGAGTAAATCTTAAAAGTAATTTCATAGGGCTAAATATTAGTATAAGAATCTGATACATGGGTATGGGAATGAGAAGGTGGTTTCTAAGGCATTTCATCTAATTTCCATGTGTGTTTCCAATAAGAAGTTTTTGAGAATGTATATTTCAATTGACTCTTTGCCTTGGATTAGGCACTGGTCTAGATTTTGATTTGTAGTTATCATCATCGGCATTAAATCTAAACAGTCCTTTAAATTTATGTTTAAAGAACATATATTTTTATCATTTGTATTGAAGAATACAAGTAATTTTATTGATTCCTTGGAGAGTGAATCATTAGGTCAGCCTGCCTGAGTCTAGAACTCGTATAGAAGAAGGATGAGGATCCTTATTTCACTAATATTTTCCCTTGTCAAGTTCATGTTCGGGCTTGCAAAGCTCTGCATGAGAGTGGTCATATTCATCTGTAGAATGTGTTATCATTTTTTGTAGTAAAAGGCAAGAGCAAATCAGTGCAGATCCTTGATCCACTATCAAATTTACTGAAAATCAGAAAATTGTAAAAGGTACACCTGCCTGAGTCTGTGGAGTACAAAGAAGGAGGAATAAATCCTCATCAATTATACTTTTTCTTGTTTGATTCAAGTCTTGGGAATCATAGAGTCAAGCATTGATGCTTAACAAAGGTCATACAAGAAAAATCTCTAACAAAATGGTGACTCTACTGGGGAGAAATGGGTTTTAGCAATAGGATTTCAAGATCTCATGGAGACTAATTATTTGTTGTTCCATTTCTTGATCAGTTTAAGTAAATTTTTCTCATACTTTGTGTGGGTGGCGACTCTATACTCTGTGCATTCTAGTATTTGCATATTGAAATAATTGAAAATTCTTGTCTGATTTTAAAATGAGTTGGAAAATAAACTCTAGGTCTTACTATAGAGCTAATCCAAATAAATATATAGGAGAAGAGCTTCATACACCTGGAAGAAGACAATGGTCTAAAAGAGGTGGGTCAAATCATGACTCCCCAAGAGTTTCAAAAGGAACAGTAGAAACCCCTATCCCGGAGAGAGTTTCATCTTCATCTGAAGGTGTTGAGTGTTCAAGGATAATTGGACCTTATATTGCTAACACATATTTTGACCCTTTCAGAGATGGAGAAATGACTTATGCAAGTTTCTTCCCTACAGAAGAAACTCTGGAGCAGTAAGGAGAAACATCTGTTACTGAGACTACATCTTATAATTTTGACAAGAGGATGTTTTAGCCTTGAGAAGAAGGAAGTGTGAGCAATAATTAGAGATAGAAAATACAAGAAAAAAGTGTGAGCGGGAATTGTATGACTTGTTAACTGAGAGAGAAGAAATTTTGGCATAAACAAGGATAAATGAACTCAAGGCTAAAAGTCTAAATGAGGAAGTCAAGGGTCTAGACAAAGAATTTTTTGGTGATCTTGGGGCCTTGAGGAAACAAGTTGCAAACAATAGATCAAAATCCAAGACAAATGAATTTGAGAAAGAAGGACCTATTTTGAGGCAATTACATCCCCATGAGATTGAGAAAAATACAAAGGTCAAGAAAAGTGACAAGGATGTCCCTGATAAAGGTAAGTAGAAGGAAGTTGGCATTAGTATAAATGAGCCTAAACAAAGAAAAGTTGCCCCTGTTGGTATTCCCAAGTTCACATAGAATTGGAGCAATCCATAAAAGCTAAAGAAGATCTAGCCAAGCAGCTAGAAATGATGGAGTTAGAGGCTGTTGTAGCTGATATGAAGATGAGAATAGCTTTCCTACATGCTACTACAAATACCACTGTAAGTAGCTCAATGCATGTTACTATTGGGACATTGCAACAGAACCCGTCAAGTAGTTCAGAGCCAAATGTTGAAGTTTTTGGTCCTAATCTAAATGCTCAACATTCTAATTTCTAAACCTAAACAAGGTTCTCTTCAACCTACTCAGAATCAAGGAGGTGTAGCATGCACTAGTGGAAACAATACACTTGGAAATTTTCAAAGAAGACCTGTCTATTTGGATAGATACCGACCTCTCTTCTTTGATGGCATCCTTGGTCATCCAAACATGATCCCCAACGAAGTAAGAGGCCAAATACCTAGGCTCACTGCAAATAACGTTATTACTTGTGAATAACATATGAAAGCTTTCACTGATAAGATCACTGATTTTGAAATTGAGAATGAAGATGTTATTATGAAAAAAAAATTTCAGTCTTAGATAGAAGATTCTAGGGATTGGTTTAGGAATTTGCCTAACGTTAGCATAGCATCCTGGGATGAATTTGTTATCTCTTTTAGGGAACAATATAGAGAACATGTTAACTCTGGTTACATGGTAAATGAATTTAACAACATTAATAAATTCCCTAATGAAAGCATGGTATATTTTAAAAAAATAGATTTCAAAAGGCCACAAACAAATTGTTCCAAGTGTTAAGGTTAGATGAGCGAGTATGTCTAACTACTTACTTCAATGTTGTTGATGGGAAGATGTCCTATCTTCTCAGGGATAAGAACCCACGTACCATGAAAGAGCCTTACAAAATGTCTATTGACATTGAGGTCAATAGGAAAGCCTCAGGAAAGATGGGAAAGAGAGAGGATGGTAAACTATGGAAAGAAAGAGGACAAGCAAGCAAACTTGTCAAAGAGGATAATAGGGTTGATAAATTGATGAATGCAGTCAAGGATCTTACTGCTAAAATGGATAAAAATGCTAGAGGTTTTCATGATAAAAAGTACCAATGCCAAAGGTATGATAGACAACCAAATCTGAAGGACATGCCATATAAAAAAATTGGAAAGATGGCAAGACTATTCCTGAAAACCAAGAAAACCAGAAGACAAGAGAAACCCCTGATCCTCTAAAGAGAAATAGCACAAACAATGTGGAAAATACTCCTTGGTGTACTTCTGGCAATATGCCTCACTCCTCTTACCAGTGTGTTGTAGCCCAAGCTCTGGCTGATCAAATGGAAGAGGGAATGAAAAGACAAATTCAGGACAAGAGGGTCCTGTTGTCAATATGTTCACTGTGAGGAAACCTTACACATGGTCTCTAGAGAATAGTGAATCTCCTAAAAATACAAATAACATGGGAGGAAAATACCAACAATACCTAGAGTACCAGCCACAAGTAGTTTTTTATTCAGATGATGAGGCTAGTACTATACCAAAAAGGACCATCAATGCAGTAGGTGATGATGAGGAGCATCCCCATTTCAGATTACCTAAGGATGACAAAAAATATTGTTGACTATAGCAGAAATAAACCAAGAAAGGAGTGCTTATAATTTAAGAAATAGAAGGGTAGAGCCTGGTCAAGGAAAAATTTCTTCTGTATTCATCAAGGAAGGAGCTCCATAAGTTGCTGCAGAAACTCCTATTAAGGATAGCAAGAAAAAGAAAGCTACCAAGAAAGTAGAATCCTCTTCTGCCCAAAAGGAAAAAGAGGAAGTAAAAATTGAAGAATGGATTGTCATTGACAACACCAAGAAAGTTAAGAGAATAGCTGTTGTGTTTTTTGAATTACCTACATTTGACATGAAGCATGTTCTGACTCAAATGAAAGTTTCAGTCCCATTATTTGAAATGTTAAAAATAAAAGAAATATACAATGTCAATTTTCAAAGGAATCGAAGATGTTCCCATTCCAAACAAGAAGGAGAATAAGAAAAAGGAAGTTGCCTTTAACCCAAAATCCCCTATATTGTATGTGGGTAATATGATTACCCAAGAGCCATCTCAAGTGGACCCATTCTATGTTACCTTGTTAATTAACAACAAACTTGTAAAGAATTGCATGATTGATTATGGTGTTGCTTCCAATGTCATACCATATGAAGTAATGAAATAACTAGGAATGAGTGTGGACACTTTTTATGGGAGATGTTATGCCATGGATAACAGAGAAGTCCCTGTTGTGGGAACTCTAAAAGGTGTTGAGGTAAAAATAGCAGTATTTTTTGAGGCCACATACAAGATAGATGTGGTTGTTGTGGATACTCAACCCCATTATGGCATGTTGTTGTCTAGACAATGAGCTGCAGCAGTAGGGGGCATGTATAATTGGACCTGTCTTATGCAACAATATTTGTAAATGGAAATGAAGTCAAATTGTATAGAGAGCCATGTGCACCAGTCACTATTGAAAAGTTTCCAAGTGATAGGCTTAATTATTGTGTTGAAGTAGACATGGAAAAATTCAGAGTGGAGAAGATCATGCCAGAATGCAGAAACACTGATCCATTGGTGGATGAATTGTTCACACAACAGAATGGTCTATGGATGATGTATTTTGATGGAGCCTGTTCAAAGGAAGGATCAGGATCTGGTGACCTTTTCATTTCTCCATCAAGTACCACATTCAAATATTATTTCTTATTGTCTTTTCATGTACAAATAACACGGTTGAGTATGAATCCCTATGTTTAGGGTTAAACATTGCATCAAAGCATGGTATCAAATGTTTAAAAGTTTTTGGAGACTCTAAATTGGTAGTATCCCATGTTAGATCCAAATATGTTGTGATGAATGATAGGTTAAAACTATACAAATATGTAGTGTGTGATCAAGTAGAACTATTTGATGCTTTCAACATAATTTGGGTTGAGAGATCAAAAAATATTATGGCTGATTTTTTTGCCAATGTTGCTTTAAAGAGCGATGATTCTAATTTGAATGGGGTATCAATTGTGGAGGTCAAAAATAGACCTGTAGTGCCTGACAATGTGTATAATTGGAAAGTTTTTGAGGATGATCAGGATATCCTCAGGTTTGTACAATTTCTTGACATTTTTAGGGTCAACATGTAGATTGCAATGCATTAGTTGAAGTAGTTGATGGAAAAGACATGGTCTTTGGCAATGAAGTGGTCCAATTGAGTTCAAATCGGGGTTAGTGGAACTAGAGGCATTGTTTAATGACCAAGATAAATTTATGTCTAAAAAGAGCAATGCCAAGCTTGAGGACCTTGAAAAGGTAAACCTTGGATCAGAGGCAACACCTCAAAATGTGCACATTGGAAGGAAATTAGATCCCCATGTAAGAACAAATTTGATAAATGTATTGAGAAAACACAAGCAGATGTTTGCATGTCTTATGAGGATTTGAAATCTTATAGAGAAGACCTTTTTCAACATGAAATCCCATTGAAGCCAGTGATTAAACCATTCAAAAAAAATCATAGGCCTATTAACCCATTTTTGGCCTCCAAAATGAAGCAAGAATTGATGAAATTGAGAGAAGCAGGTATCATCCAGCCCATAAGACATTTGACTCGGGTGTCCAACTTGTTCCCAATCAGGAAGAAAAATGGGGACATAAGGCTGTGTGTAGACTTTATAAATTAGAACTTAGCATATTTAAAAGATAATTATTCTTTGCCCAATATGGAGGCAATGTTGCATAAAGTCACTGGTTGTGACTTATTGTCTATGATGGATGGCTTCTTAGAATATAATCAAGTATTGGTCAAGGAGTCAGAGCAGTTCAAGACTACATTTACAACCCCTTGGGGAAGTTATATATACATTAGGATGCCTTTCAGTCTAATGAATACATGAGCTACATTCCAACGAGCTATGGATGTTTCTTTTAGGGATTTTATTGATTTATTTATGGTTATTTATCAGGATGACTTGACAATATATTCTAAAGGAGAAAAGGATCATTGTGATCACTGAGAAAAGGTATTCATTAAAGCTATGGAATATGGAGTCTCCTTAAACCCTAAGAAGTGCCAATTTTCAGTAACAAAGGGGAATTTACTAGGGCACATTGTATCAAAAGAAGGAGTAAGGATTTCCCTAGAGAGGGTAGAAGCAATACAAAAGGTCCTTGCCCCTAAGAATGTCAAAGGAGTGCAGTCTTTCTTGGGAAAGATAAATTTTGTCAGAAGATTATTATAAATTTTGCTAACATTGTCAAACCAATAATAAAATTCCTCAAGAAAGATGCTAAGTTCTAGTGAGATAATGAGGCACAATTTTCCTTTGATAAGATCAAGAAAGCAATTCAGGAAGCCCATGTCTTAAGGTATCATGATTACAGTAAACCTTTCTCACTCTTCTCTTTTGCATCGTTCCATACAATAGTTGTTATATTACTACAAAAAGATGATGAAGGACATGAGCATCCTATTGATTTTTATAGAAAATCACTCCGAGCTTCATAATTGAACTATGAGGTAATGGAGAAACATGCATATGCATTAGTAAAGGCTATCAAATATTTTAGGCCTAATCTTGTTTTTCAAAGGTGATAGCATATGTACCCCATACAACTATAAAAGATGTTCTTACCCAGTCAGAGGTTACTAGGAAAATATGTAAGTGGATAAAAGGGTTCAAGAATTCAATCTAGAGATTTATATCAAAAAATTGTAAGAGGAATGGCTTAGCCCAGCTCATGATAGAATAAAATATGGATCTAGTGTAAGTCACCAATATGGAGTTGCAAGACTTGACAATCACTAGTATTGAAACACAGCCCTGGTATTTTGATAGTGTATACTTCCGCAAGAATACCAAATGCCTTGACACTATGAGTGATAATCAGAAGAGGCCTATACGGTTACAATATCAGAAATATACCTTAGTATAGGGATAATTATACTGGAAAAATAGAGATGGTGTCCTCTTGTTGTGTCTAGTTGAAAGGAAAGAAGATAAAGTTTTGAAACAAATGTATGCAGGTTTGTGTGGAGGACATTCCTCTACTAAGACAACTTCCCATAAAATTCTAAGGGCTGGCTACTATTGGCCCTATATTTTTAAGGACTCTTTCAATTTTGTGCAAAAATGTGAACCCTATCAAAAAATTTCTTCAAAGTTAAAATTTTTGGGAGCTTTGTTGTTAAATCCAGTGCAAGCTCATGCCCCTTTTACTATGTGGGGAATTGACTTCATTGGAGAATTTTTAGAAAAGTCTAGTGGTGGACATAGCTAGATCCTAGTAGCTACAGACAACTTTACAAAATGGATTGAAGCAATCCCTACAAAAGGAGCAACCAGAAAAGTTGTCATTGATTTCTTGATGGAGAATGTCTTGGCTAGGTTTGGTGTCCCATTAAAGTTGGTAACAAATAATGCAAAGTGTTTCAAGTCTGTAGAGTTTCAAGAGTTTTGTGATGAAAATGGAATAGTCATATCTTATTCCTCCCCATATCATCCACAAGCAAATGGACAAGTAGAATCAAGTAACAAGAGCATTCTGCAAATCTTGAAGAAGAATTTAGAGACAAATAAAAGGGCATGGCATTCAAAACTGAAGTTGGCTTTATGGGATGACATAGTGAAAATTAAGGTGCCCACTAGTAAGTCACCTTTTGAATTAGTGTATGGAGTACATGCTAGGTTTCCTATGAATAATTTTATGCTTGTTTATAAGTTTATCATGGATCAAGAGCTAGAAGTGAATGATGCTTTATAAGATAGAATGATCCAGTTGATTGAACTTGATGAAAATAGAAGAGAAGGGCAAAGGAAAAACATAAAGAATCAACAAAAGATGAAATAATTGTTTGATAAAAGGGTTAGTACTAGGATATTCCAGCCAGATGACATGATATTACAATGGAATGCTAGGGCCGAGGACAAAGGAAAACACAAAAAATTTGAGTCTTTATGGTTGGGCCCATTTATTATTCATCATATTTTTGGTAAGGATTCATATCTTCTTAAGAATATGGATGGTGAGGTGTTTGAATTTCCAGTGCATGGAAAATTCTTAAAACCTTTATTCAATTAATTCTACTTTCCATGCACAGTAATCTTGTATTTTATGTACATGTGTGTTACCTTTCTGTTATGTGTTTCTTTCCAGGTTGTGTGTTTGTTTCTGCAATAGGTTAGTAGAGTTGTGGTCTTCCTCCTAGAGATCTGTAATTATTGCTATGAACTTGTATTCAAGCATCCTCACATAGAGCCATTGTTGGGTCTATTTTGTGTATTTTGAGTCTTGCTAAAAGTTTTGGTTCCCAATGTTTGTGTATGCCTTAAAGTTCAAAGTGTCTTCAAGCATGCCCTCAAATTAATATGAAAGTGTCCACTTCCCAAGCAATGGGGTACTGAAGATGGATGAAAGCCTTAAACCCTAGGTTTCTTGTGTCTTTACCATGAAAAAAACCCTAGACTATAATGACCTTGTTCTATTTTGAAGTTACTTTTGTTAAGTGACTTAAGTGTTTTAAGTCATGTCCTTTTTATCCTCGCCTTTATCTCCTAATATCGTAATCATGAAAAAATATTCTTTATGGTCTGATGACTTGGCGCAAGCTATTATCTATTAATCTTGAGAAGAAAGGAATATATTGTTATGGATTCAGAGATTAAGCACAGGTGGTCAATCTTGTTTCTATCATCTGGTTGGCACGTGGTCGCTAGACAAAGATGAGGTCAGATCAAATATTGGGAGATTCAATGATGACCATGGATGCATATTTTATCGTGTGGTTGCCGCTAGATCTCATGACTTAACTCAAGTTAAAGAAATATTTGGAGATTCAGAGATAGCCTTATCTCTGAATCTCACAATCTAATCTGAGGTCAGGATAGATTTTCCTTTTTTCTTGGTCACATGATCTCCAGGTGAAATCAAATTTAACTAAAATATTCTAAGATTCAGTGATGATTGTTGATCTCATAACAGATAAGTGGCTAATGCATGATCTCCAAATAATAGCCAAGGTCAAGATTTTATTCAGTGATTGAGTGAGGTTTGTCAATCTTGTTCTATCCTTGGTTTGATCTTATGGTCTGTGCATAATCTCCCATTGAACTCTAGAGTTAATAAATCTTTCAGTGACTTGGAGTTTTAGTTATCTCCCAATCTCCAGATGAACCTATGGTTGAAGCCAAGTCTAGTAAAGTTTATTACAAGATTAAGAGATTTCTTGGTCGTGTGATCTTAGAATGAAAGTGCTCAAGTATAGAAACATTTAGAGACTTAGCATTGATCATTGATCAAAGAAAGATCTGAGGGCTAGTGTGTGATCTCTGGATTAAACCTGAGTTATAAGAATTATTCAGTGACTTTGAGATCTATTCAGTCGCTGAATCTCCAAATGAATCATGTTCAGTTTAGAGTTAGTTCAAATCCAAGTCAGGTTTTCCAAGAGAGAATCTGAACTGTCAATCAAGACAGAGATGTGTGTATGGCGTTGAATCACTAGAAAAGGTCAAAAGGTCATGAATCTTTCAGTGATCAAGAGGTATTGAGCTAAGATGCAAACAAGTGTTTAAGTGGATAAGGAAATACGTGGTGTTCATTAAGTCTCTAAGTAAACCCAAGGTTAGATAGATCATTTAGTGATTCAGAGATAGCCTTTATCTCCGAATTTCCAAACTTGACTAAAGTTAGTACAAACATTGGGAGATTACGAGATAGCCTTTATCTCGTAATATCAGAATAGACTGGAGTTAGTGCCAAGGATTATGGAATCAAGTATGAACCATGAATCATAAGTAAGATCAAGGGTTGTCATGTAATCCTGAGATAAAATGATCAAGTACAAATGATTTAGAGATCTAGCGCAAGACGTAGATCAAGATCTCATCATATAGCTGGTGCGTGATCTCAAAATAGATTCAAGGTTAAGCAATGTATTCGATGACTTAGAGATTATTGTGTCACATAATCTCCAAATTAAATTAGGGTAAAGACAAGTATAGTCAAGTTAAAATCAGTACTTCAACGATGCATTTTTGTGTGTAATCTCTAGATTTGACCATGGGTAAAGGATTAACTATCTGAGTTCATGATTTTCTTCAGTCGCATAATATCTAGATGACTTGAGTCAAGATAAAGTTAAGAGTTGAGTTGATAATGAAAAGATTTGGATCATTGATATGATTTAGATCTTGTGGTATGTGCGTGATCTCTAAATAGAACTTGAGTTAGTCAAAATGTTCAGCGATTCAGAGACTTAGTTATCTCTGAATCTCCAGATAGACTCAGAGTCAGAATAGACTTATCCTTTTTCCTTGTCGTTGAATCTCTAAATGGACCCGAGGTTAAGTTAAAAGCTCAGAGACTTAGTGAGGATCATCGATCTCATATCAGATGAACAGTTGGTGCTAGATCTCCAGATGAGACTCGAGTTAAGATTTTTATTCAGCGGCTTAGCGGTTCCTTTATCTCTAGATCTCTAGATTTGATCATGGTCAAAGCAAATCCAAGTAAAGTTTATTGTGAGATTCATAGATACGAAGAAATGTGTTACTCAGTGTTAAGAAGTGAACCAGAGGTAAGGTAAAGTTAAAATATGTGGCCAACACTGAATCCCATAACAAAATCATGGTTATGTAAATATTTCAATGACTTAGCGAGAACAGTTGATGAAGTAAGATATCTGTGGCTGGCGCTAGATCTCATAATGTAACCCAGGTCAGAGGAAACATTTAGAGACTTGGAGATAAAGTAGTCGTGTAATCTCAGGATAGACTATGGTCTAAGTGTGGTAAAATCTAGAGGATCTGTTCTCGCACCATTACAAGGAAATAATATAAAAAGTAGGGTTAATAAAGATTAGAGATCCTAATAAAGTACAAGTAATCCTCTAAGCTGTAAAAAGGTAAGAAAAGAAATCCATTCAGATCTCATCTTGAGCATTTTTACATAGAATAAGGTTTTAAAATAAAAAAAGCACTCATGACTTTTTTCAGCCAAGCATTTGAATTCAATTACTTGTCAAATTCAAGCGCCACGGCTATCTGAGACTTGATTTTGATACACGTAGAGTTATTATAGAGGTGATTGAGCAATGGTTTCTAGGTTCTCAACTAGACTAATGCATTGATGATTCAATGATAAATAGATGCAACCTTTGTATATTTTGATTACCAAAGTTTTCAGAGAAACATAGCAAAAATTGCATAAGTTTCAGAGCAATTAAGAAGATCGTGTTTCAGAGAGAAAAATAGTTTAGAATCAGTCGAGATGAGTCAAGAAAAATCAAGTAGAGCTACAATGAGTGGAGAAGGAAAAGATGAAAAAGAAGAACATAAAGGAAAGAGGAATTATTCAGATGATTTCATTGCTCTGCTACCTGGAACAAACCAGAAAAAAAAGGTAAATGACAAATACTTCTCTGATTGTATGTCAATTGTTGGGATCCCAACACTCCCAGGTGCTCTGGTTACCATTTGTTCAATTAATTTTACAGTAACAAGGATAGACAAATCCCTGTGTCAAACCCCTGGACATTAGGTTTCACCAAGCTAATTGTCCCAGATGTCTTCCTAGATGTTGACTTGTTAGTAGAATTGGTTAGAAAGTATGATCTTGTCTCCAAGACCATAAGAAAATATGATGAGACAACCCTAGTCACCTTGGATAGGCCATCCTTTATGAAGGCCTTCATTATATACCATGCCTCTACCACAGGGATAGACCTGACCAAATTGAAAAAAAAAGTATACCAGAGAGGTTAATGTGGTGAAAATTTTGATCCAGTCTCATGTGCCTAGGTCAAAAAGGAATTATGTAGCCCCAATACCTTCTTCTAAGGGTGCACCATATGAATTCAAAGATCTAAGCTTCTACATGAAGTATATAGCTTATGGGTTGTGCAGAGTGTTGGGGATTGATGGGCACATTGAGAAGATGCCTACAAATCTACTGATGATCATCATGGATATCCAGAACTCCCACATCAATACTAACTTTGACTACATTCATTATGTCATTGGTAGGATACATGAAGGCCTCATAAGTATCTAGAAGAAGACTAGCCCTAAGTTCATGCATTATTCTATTTTAATGCATTTGATTCTATTTTTCAATATAGAAAGTATGGATACTGAAAATCTGATACCCAAGACGTAGTTCCAAGGCTAGCCAAACCCAGTACAATTCTAGATTAGGGTTTGGAATTATACATCCAATGAAAATTAGTACTATGGTTTTCAAAATTGGGTTGTACATCCAATTTTAGACTTGCTGGGTCTTAATGTAACTAGGTTGACAATCAAGGTGCTTAGACTCCTAATACCTTGTGAATATGTGGATAAGTGGCCATGGGATCACAACTGGGGAGATTTCTTCTATGAGAAGACCTACACACTGATAAGGGTTTATGGATATTCTCAGCCTCCACATATACTTCCAAAGTATGTGCCTCCTAGGGTTTCCTTAATGGATTTTATTTGGAAATTAATGTGGACAGATAAAGAGCACTTGGCCCGCCACAGAAAAGGCACATTTACACCTAGATAGTTCATGGTTGTGGATTTTACTATTGGAAAAAGGGCCATGGATGTATTGAACAAGTGGTTAGGGTAGTGAAAGATGAGCATGGCCTTGTACAGATATGTAGATATTGAGGGATTCATCAAAAGTGCTAAGAAAATATTAACCCCAAGCGTCGCTGCCATAAAGGAACATGAAGAGTGTGTTGAAGAGGAGGTTATTAGAAATGTCCTAGAGGATGAAGAGGTAGCAAGAAGAGCTAAAAAATATGAGGACCTAATTTATTTGGAAAAGGAGATGAAAAAGGTGGGGATTCCTTTTGGAGGTTTTTTCCTAGGATTGTCTTATTTGACAAGAATCACAAAGATGATTGAAATGTATCATACCTTGTACAATCAGTTGGAGAGCCAAATAGAGGAAAAATAGAGGGGCCCTGAAAAGCATTCATCTTCTGATTATGAAGAGGATAGTGAAGGAGGGTATTAGATGTACAATCCACCTTAGATAGATGTGTCACCTGGTGTAGAGGCTCATGACATAGAGGCTCAAGACACTGAGGCAACAAGTGAGCCTCCGAGGAAGAAACAAAGATTAGAACATGGAGAGCCTTCCCAAGAAGAGACACAGGTGAAAAATAAAGATAGAGTGAGTGCCCTGATCACTGGTGATAGGCATTATCATCACCAACTGAGGAAGAAAATTAGAGAGGGAAAGAAAAAGGAAAAGGAAATAAAAGAAGAGGTGGAATTACCCCTCCAAATGTGTCAAGATGAAAGAGAGATCTATCAAGAAGAGTTTCTAAGTGATGATGCATTCATCAAAACAAATGAGTTTAAGAATTTTCTAATCTGGAGAAAGTAAAAAGAAGTTGGATCTCATTTGCAACTGACAAAAGGTAATACTATGTAGAGTGAAGCTTTGCAAGCCTTAAAAGGATATGATCCCGAGTCTAAAGTCATCACACCAGAGGAGGCTAGATAATTGGTGAAATTCAGTGGAATGCTACTTGTGCCTGGATGGGATTTAGCCTCTGTATTCATAATTGATCAAATTAGGAAGCAACCATATGCTAATCTATCTTCTAAGACTCAGATTGGAGAAATGATAAGGGGATGTGGATATGATCCAAGATCCTAGACTTTAGCCATGTGGTCCTTGGCACCAAGAACACAAAAGCCATCTTTGGTTAGTGTTGAGGAGAAAATGGATGGAGATAAGATTATCTAGACTGTCCAAAATACTATTGATCTTGAGATTCCTAGGCTGTCACCCACTTTTCATGCCTCAATGAGACAAAAACAAAGCAACTATCTGCAAGGTATGGAAGACTCTTTAATGAGTCAATTTTTGTAGCGAAGGATAGGGAAAAATGCTTGATACAGATCAATACATTTTAGGGGCAAGTGGAAGCTTTGAACAAGAAATTAGAAGAGGCTCCCAAAGCTCCTCCTCCAACTAAAGAAGTTTCCTCTATACAGACAGAAACCACTGAGGATCTCCCATAGGGAACAGAGCAATTAGATAAATATTAGAATGAATTTTCCCTAGCTGCATTGTTGAACATCTTGTTGCATACGATAGATATCCTGAAAGGAAAATTGGACTTAGTGCAAAAGACATACATTGAGTTTCCTGATTTAGAGAAGGAGGTGAAAGGAAAAATAGAAACTTTGGACCCATTTTTCAGTACATGGTTAGGAAGGGGGTCCTTATTTGAAATACTAGAGGCATTGCATCCTCACAAGATAGATCTCCCATAAATAATATGCCAAGTAGGGGAGATGATAGAACAAATAGACACATCATTGACCTTCTTCAAGGGAAAAAAAAATAAGATTCAAGCAAGGGTCAACATTTTTGGCCTTGATTTTAGCAGGTTTATCCCTCCTATTAAAAGGGAAAATGATGAGATCAAATATGTTGAGGAGTGGAGAAAATATTTTTATACTTTACTACCTAAGAAAGAGGCATTCCTGATAGATGATAATGTCCTAGATATGGACAGGTTCAATAAAGCCTTAGATTAAGCTTTCAAAGCTGAGAAAAACTTTTTTAAGTTTGTTATAGATGTCAAGGCTATCACTAATGCTAGGTGGGAAAGGCAGATGAAGTAGTTAAAGAATTTACAAGGTTTTAGTTGACCACCAGAGGATGAAGTCACACTTTAATTGGGGACACCATCACCAAGCCAAAGAAGAAGAAACTAACAACAATTGACTTGGGCGTGATAGATGAGGAGTAAAGTTGCACTTGGCACCTGATCAATGAGTGGAGGGAGGGTAATCATCATTAAGACTAGTGTAAGTTATCTTGTATTGGCGGTCACTAGGTCTCGTACCAAATTTAAGAGGTTATCCTAAATTTTTGCAGACAAAGGTTCCAACTACAAAGGATTTGGAATGATTTCAAATCAATTACTCAAGTGTATCTCTTCCACCGACTGGAAATGTAACTATTTTTGTCTTTTAGCACTTTTAGGTTTTGCCTAGCCATCTGAAGCTTGTTGCATCCTTTTTCTTTAAGGATTCCAAGATGGCTAGTTCTTACTATATATTGAAATTTTTAATATATTTTAAAGGATGGTGAATTCAAAATTGCGAGGCAAATTTCTAAATTTTGCCTAGCTTCAAATCTTTTTGTCATTCTGAATGTACTAAGTAGAAATATTTTAATAAAATACAATGGAAGTTCTTGTTTCATATGTATGATGTCTTCTTGTATTTGTGTTTGAGTTCTTGTATGTTCAATCTATAAGGTATATTAAATATACTGGTTATAAGGTAACTGTGAGATTTTTTTTGAGTTTCTTTCAAGGAGAGAGTAAATCTTAAAACTAGTTTTAGAGGGATAAATATTAGTATAATAATATGATGCATGGGTATGGGAATGAGAAGGTGGTTTGTAAGTAATTTCATTTGATTTCCATGTGTGTTTCCATTAAGAAGTTCCTGTGAATGTATATTTCAATTGACTCTTTGCCCTGGATTAGGCACTGATCTAGATCTTGATTTGTAGTTATCATCATCAGCATTAAATCTAAACAATCCTTTATATTTTTGTTTAAAGAGCAGATGTTTATCATTTGTATTGAAGAATGCAAGTAATTTTATTAATTCCTTGAAGAGTGAATCCTTAGGTTAGCCTTCCTGAGTCTACAACTCGAATAGAAGAAGGACGAGGATCCTTATTTCACTAGTATTTTCCCTTGTCAAGTTCATGGTCTGGCTTGCAAAGCTCTGCATGAGAGTGGTCATATTCATCTATAGAATGTGTTATCAGTTGTTTTCATAAAAGGAAATAGAAAACTAGTACAAATCCTTGATCCATTATCAAATTTACTGAGAATCAGTAAATTGTAAAAGGTACACCTACCTGAGTCTATGGAGCTCAAAGAAGAAGGAGGATTAAATCCTCATCAATTGGAATTTTCCCCTTTTGATTCAAGTCTTGGGAATCATAGAGTCAATAATTGATTCTTAACAAGGTCATACAAGAAAAATATCTAACACACTTGATTATCATGGTAACTTGGATTCCAATTTATTACTTGATTGGATGACAGAGATAGAGAAGTACTTTGATTATGAAGCTACCAATGAAGACAGGAAGGTGAAATATGCATACACAAAGTTGAGAGGACATGTATCTTTATGGTGGGAACATTTGCAGACTGATAAACAAAGAAGGGGCAAGGAAAAAATTAGATCATGGGATTAGATGGTGTACAAATTGAAAGATAAGTTTTTACCTCCTTATTACCAAGTAAGTTTGTTTAGGAATTTGAAAAAAAGAGACCTTAGTGTTAAGGATTATAGTGAGCAATTTTATAGGTTGGATATCAGATCTAGTCATATAGATGATGATGATTTTGAGAGAGTTGCAAGGTATCTGAATGATTTGAGGATATCAATTCCAAATGAGATTAATTTGGTCAAATTACAAAGTGTAGAGGAATCTTATCAATATTCCCTAAAAAATGAGGAGAAATTGAATAAGAGACATGAACAGAGGGAAAGAGGAAGAGGTGGTATATCCCAAAGAGGTAGATCTTTGGAGGAGTTAGATCTTGATACTCCTATAGATTTATTTTTTTGTCATTAGTTTTTTCAAACTCATATTGACTAAGTAAGTCAATCGGTGAAAGGAGAGGAAAGTATAAGGGCATTCGATAAAGTAGAAAGAGTCACACCAAGTCAGTCAGTAATACACTAATCCATTCTAGCACCAAGGAGTACATATTAGGTACCGAGCCACTGAGCTTATGAAGTATGTTATCGAGCAAGGAAAGCACAAGTAGTTTTGGTAAACATGAGTTAGATCAACATTAATGCAATACCACAACAATCTAGAATATTTTAAAGACAAAGAAGAATGACGCAAGGAGGGTCAGTAACTAGGGCCAAGGGCACTCCTAGATACCAAACTAGCTTGTAGAACACAACATGGAATGTTTAAACATAGAGAAGGAGAGAAGTAATGCATACTTTATATTATTTCATCAAACTTCATACATGTCAGGTTGTAAGGTCTTCCAGTTACGACCAAATAAATTCAAAGTATTTTACAGAAAGTCCTCATACATGCGAGGTCACAAACCCTCTATCCAAACCTACTATCTAATTGTTATCTCCCTACTATCTCACTACTATCCCAATCTAAGAACATAACACTACTTTTATAAAAAAAATGCTACCGAAAAGTTCAGCCCCAAAACATCCTAAAGCTCCAACATAGGAAATAGCAATGACCCAGATTTAGGTCCACATGAATCCCAATGAGAGACCCCAACATTAATTATGCTACACAAATTAAATGCACATGTTGGCCACAAGATCCAACATCCAAAAACCAACTCGGTGAGAAAGACTACAGAGCAATAGAGACCCATTGATGAAAACCACTAAGCAATCAAGAACAACCACCAAGACCTATCGGTGAATCCAGCCAAAACAAGTAACCTATCTTGATCGATGAAATGACACAATGAACCTTCAATAGACCATACAAGAGTAGTTACCAAGCACTTTACCGAGAAGTCTCCAACAAGTTATCGAACCCAAACAAACATATTTTTGATTAATACGGGATAGCCAAGAACCCAATATTCTCCTACATCAGACACCTAGGGCTAAAATAAATGATTCTCCAAATCATGAGTGTGGTACAACCTAAGATGAATCCAACTCAGATTGAGAAATCCATGTAGAGTCTTCAATCGATCTTTTCTTCCACTTTATCAAGTATTTTATGTAATTCTTTCCTCTAGTGCTTCTGTCAATTTTCTGTTCCAAATTTGTTTCAACTTCTTCTATTTGTTTCATAGGATAATCACTCAGCACTATCACTTATTCATGATAGCATCACCACTATAGTTGAATTACATCCATAGTTAGCATAACTGAATTTATATTAGCATTGTAATTGCAAATTAATATCAAATTGAGCATGTAGATCACATCATTTAGCTTAATTCATCACTCTCCTTCTGAGGACTATCACTTTAGGAGTGCTTTTGCAAGATGAGAGCATAATTTTAGTCTTTTTAGTTGGAGAATCATAGGACGTTCTTGATCTTCTCAACTCAAAGTATATAAATAGTATAGATCTTTGAAATTTTAGTCGATATTTAATTAAATTAGTCATATGTAGGTATTTTACATACTACAAATGGTGCCTACCGTGGGTTGATGCCTCAAACTAATGGATTTTGATGATTTTTTTATCATTTTGAGTGAGTTTGTGTTGCATATTTGACATTTTCAAGTACATGAGAACATATACACAAAATTTAGTGTGTATAAAGAAAATTTCAGCGCATATAGTAAATTTTGGCACATACAGATCAAAGTTTGGTTCCTGCAAGAATTCTTTTAGCGCCTGCAATTATCCTTCTGTCTCATATCTAAATTTTTTACAACACCTACGAATGAAATTTCTAACACCTGTCTTAATTTCTTACAACGTTTATACAATGCAATATTTATTTTAGCGCTTAGAGATAAATTGTAGCACGTATGATTTAAATTTTAGCACTTAAAAATAGAATAATAATGTCTGTCAAATTTTAAATAGTGTCTAAAACAACTATTTTGAAAAAACTAAAATACAGAGACGTAACTCATTTCAAATGTTTGCAAATGGTTAAACATAGGAAGGTGATAAATCTGACATCTCAAATTCCAGATTACTATATGGAGGAGGTAAAAAGGCTTAATAAATATGCAAAGGAAATTCACAATGCAATTATTATTGATGAATTGGATGATGATGTTAACGCATATAATTTTTATATGAAGATAATCAATCTTTATCAAGAATTATATAACATTCCTTTGATTAATTTTTAGGCTTCTCATTTTAATGAACTACTTCACATTTGTGCAAAATACTTTTGATTTCCTTCACTTGTTCTTGGATTGTGTTGGATGAACATTTGTGAAGAGGATGCTTAGGAGAAGGAATGATCGCCAAGGTATGTATTAGAAAGAAAACAAACATAAAAAAAAAGTGCATATAAGCTTCAAACAAGGTGACTCCTAAAACCTTTGATTTCAATTCATTTGCTTAAATTATGACATTTCAAGGTTCAAAATATAGTCTAAATAGAAACCTATTATTGTTTGTCAATGATGGTATTAGGCCTATGCTCTCATATTTTAAGATTATAAAAATTTCAAACATGTCATATTTATTAATAGAAAGAAAGGTTAAGGAATGTACAAACACATAATTGCAAAGCCTCATTGTTTGTGAACAACATTGTTAAGCCTATGTTCTCACTTTTCTCAAAGTGATCAAAATGCCAAAGTACATTAGTTCCTTAGAATAAAGGCTTGGAAATGAAAAAATCATGTCTATTGTGTTTGGAAGATAAAAGGTGGTAGGGATATTCTCTCACTCTTTTAGGGTGATCAAACTCCTAAACCTATCTTTTTCTTCAATTTCTCTTTACATATTTTAAGCGTTTTAGAACCTTAGATGGCATACCTCCCAAGTGCTTTATGAAATCTGTGAGAGGGAAATCCCAAAGTGAGATACAAAACCACTTTATCCATAGTTGATCCAACTCACTCAAAAAATAAACACTTGCATCCTTAATGGGGTGGAAGAAAAAGAGAATTGTAATAGCCTTCCTCTAGTAGTCCTAATGGATTATGCAAAACCTTCCAAGCATGTGGTGGGAAGCTCTCCTAATTGAGAGGTAAAAGAAAATATCTTTGAATGGATCATTGACTAAATCTCGATTAAGTAGTAAGCCTAACTATTTAGCCATGTTGAACCAAAATTGACTTTAGGTAGATTGATTGAATTGTTTTCTTGTAAAGGCCTTGTTAAAACATTTGAGAATATACACTTTGTGTGTATATTTTAAAGGTTGGAAAACATGTGTCTTTTTTCTTTCTATGTTTGATGATAAATGATCTCAAAAATAAAAACATCCATTAAAAGGTCCAAAGTTCCTAAACTTCATCATTATTTTTAAAGATATATCCTTTCAAAAAATATCCTAAATTCCTTTTCATGTCAGTTTGGACAAGATCCCATGATATCAAGTTGTCTTTACAAAAAGATGGAACCATGCTTAGAAAATAAATACCTTATCTATATGAGACTTCTCATTATCCTTATCAACCCTTTCAATAAAATAATCAAGAGGAAGAACTAGAAGAGGTAATCGAGGAAAAGGTTAATGAGGTTTCCCAAAACCATTTGTTTGTGAGGATGATGGAAAAGATCTTAGAAAGAGACAAAGATGGATATTTCCTAACCTTATCGGTTAAACTCCCTCATGATTTTGATATGTCTAAGTTAACATTAGATGAGGATGAAGACACCCCTTTGAAATCTATGAACCAACAACTCAAATCTTTACAAACATAAATGGATAAAATGAAGAAAGTGACTGCTCCAAAACCATTTTCAATAAAGTCGTTTTCCCTTTCCCATTTGACAAGAATCTATTCATGAAATATTTTCCTCAAAAAATGGTATTCCTCAAGTATGACAAGTATATGGGTACAACTGACCCAAAAGAACACATAAGGGAGTTTGGTACATTAAGTATGGAATTCCTTCATGAACACACTTATTTGATGAGGTTGTTTCCTAGAAACCTTGGTGGGACAGTAATGGAATGGTTTTCAAAGTTACCTCCTGGTATAAAATCCTTTGAGGAATTAATCTCTAAATTTGTCAATCAATATTCTTATAACATTGAACGTGAAATCACCATGTTGGACTTATGTAATACCAAGCAAAGAAGTGGGGAAGCATTTTGGAGTTTTCTACAAAGATAGAGAAGGATCTTTCCTAAATATCCACAAAGTGTGTCAGAGAAGGAAAAGATAGATATGTTCATAAAAAAATTGAGCACGATAATGAACTTCAGGTTACAACTTCAATGTCCTCCATCCTTTGAGAAGATGATAGACAAAGAATCAAGATAAAAGATGATTTAGTTAGGAATGGGGAACTAAATCTCTATAAAGATAACAAAGGTTTTTTGAATAACAACAATACCCCTTTCAACAAAAATTCTTCAAACAAAAACAACAATGATAGACCTAAATTTTGGTTGAAGAATAACAACAAAAATTTAGTCAATGACGGAGTAGTGGAGGCCCACAATCTAAAACCTAAGCATTTCAACATTTCAAGTGGCTCCACTAGTCAATCTAATAATATCAATCAATCCCCCAACAATCCTTTTAACAACAACAAATCTTTCAACAAAAACCAAGGGAATAACAAGCCCAAAGAATGGGGAAAAAAAGTTATGAATGAAATAGAAAATAAAACCCTA
Source organism: Thuja plicata (assembly GCA_018584345.1). NCBI lineage: Eukaryota > Viridiplantae > Streptophyta > Pinopsida > Cupressales > Cupressaceae > Thuja > Thuja plicata. The sequence goes on along the minus strand of MU223908.1, from coordinate 2,475,333 downwards.
ATGGAAGAAAGTGAAACAAAAGAAAATGAAGTCCAAATAGAAGAAGGGGAGATAAAGGAAGACGATTCTAAGGGAGATGAAGTATGGGAAGAGCCCGAGGAGGAGCAAAATGATTATCACAAAGAAGGAA
>MU223908.1:2450715-2469999 GCA_018584345.1 Thuja plicata | reverse complement strand
TACTTGCTCAGTTTGTTAGAAGCTACTATCACTAGTTATCAGAAAGACCCCAAGGGGGACCATGCATCTCACCAAGGACTTATGTTGCTTGTTTATGAGGTGTTGAAAGCTAAAAAATTGGTAAGGTCGGTGGAAAAGAAGATATTAAAGGATGCAGAAGAAACAGAAGGGGATGAGGAGTACAGTATGTTTGAAGAAAATACTGAAAGTGAAGGAGAGGAAAGAGGCTTCTTTACTCCTAAAAATAAGAAAAGGGGTAATCCAAAAAAGAAGAAGAAATCTAGCCCTGAAGCGTCAGAAACTGAGGATAGTGATGAGGAATGGGAGGTAGATAGCAGAAAACAAAAAGGAAAAATGAAAACTCAGAAGAAAACCCAGACTGCAGACTCGGAGACTGATATTGAAATTGGGGTTGCTAGTAAAAAGAAGAAACAGAAGAATACCTAGATTGGGGATTCAAATACTGAGACAGACAACAGAATTACTAAAAAGGAGGGTAAAAAAAGGAAAAGAGTTGAGGGGAAGGATATGCGCAGAAATAATAACACCAGCAGGAAAAGAATTGTTCTTACCTCTGACGAGGAAGACATTACCCCTAAAAAGAGGAAGACTAAGGAAAGAGATAACAGAGATAATGAAAAAGAGGATACTTTGATCAAAACTAGGGAGCTGAAGATTGATACTCAGAAGGGGGAAGATTATTTGGACCAGAATAAAGCTGCTGATTCTGGGTTCAAGGAATATCCAGATAATCTGGAAAAAGGGGATTATAATAAGAAAGACAACAAAGGTATAATCGAGGGTTTTTCTGGGTTGATTAATAATATGTTTAAAGAGCAGGTTATTTTGAAAAACCAAGTTGAGAAAACACAGGAGGATATGAAAATTCTCAACAGAATGGGGATTGGGGAAAAACCTGTGGCAGAGTGTCTGAAGGAAATGAAAGAAGTTGTTGGCAACTCGGAAGCTCAGGCTGAGTATGCTAACAAGGTGGAAACCATGGAGAAACAAATCAAACATATTAAAGACAGGATGGAAAAGGATAACAAGGAGGAAGAAATTAAGAGTTTGAATAAAAAGTTTTAAAGACTGGAGGCATCAGTTAAAAAAATAGGGGAACAATGTCTCATAAGCGTAAAAGCTTACTGTGGTCATGCGCAAATTCTTATGGACAAACTGGAAAGGATCAATAAGGATAAAGACAGCAGTATAGTGGAGAATACGGGATCGAGATCGCGCACCAGAGCTAGTGCCAAGAAAAAGAGTCCTAAGGAGGAAAAAGAAACAGAGGAGCTTAAAACTTTGGTCAACAACATGCAAATCATGGTCCTCGAAGCTGAGGAGCTAGTAAAGGATATGTAGTTGCTATCCTGGTTGGGTTTTTTGCTGTCCCTGCTATCTTCTGCTATTTCTCTGGGACTTTTTTTGTTCGGTTTGTTGTTTTTCTGTTCCTTCTGTTTATGGTGCTTAGGCATAGTTGTTTCTATTTTATACTGTTTATCTTTCTTTAAACTCTAGGTTGCAGGTCCTTGTAAAACCTACTGAACTCTTTGTTTTTTGTAAAGGTTTTGGGTCCTTGTAAAACCTGCTTTTACTTAATCAGAACAAGCCCAAACCAAACTTCATGTCTCAATTTACCTCACCACCAAATAGAAAGTTTACTCCATTTAGATAACCACTTGAGATAGCCCTAATAACACTCATTATGAATAAACTCATAAATTTACTGGAGTCAACACCATATGAACCTCAAGTAAAGCCATCATGGTGGAGTGATTCCAATCATTGTGAGTGTCACCATAACAAAGGGCATAAAACTAATGAATGTAAGAGGTTAAAACATGTGGTACAATACTTCATTGATGATGGAACAATCCAATTTGATGGTCCAAAGAATAATGAATACCACACAAGACGCCTTTCTTGAATCATGACAAAGGTAAATATTCTAACTCCAATCAAAACCAAAAGAGAGGAGACAACAAAGTTAATTTTGTACATACATATGATAACACTATCAACTCCCTCACTAGTTATCAAAAGGTAATCAATGTGGTTGTGGTGATGAATAAATGTGAAAATGAATCTTCTAATGTTGTGACTAGGGGGAAAGCTTTCAAAGTTGCCTTATAAGAAATCTCCACTAAGTCAAACTTACCTAATACTTCATCTTTCTCATCAAAATAATACAACCTTCTACGTAAACACCAAAAGATAGTGGCTCAAATTTCAATCTTGGAGTTACTTAAACTTTCACTGATACACAAGGAAATTTTGGTGAAATCTCTAATGGATATGAACGTTCCTAATAACTTGGATGCAAAATAATTAAAAAATATAGTTGGTCACCTCATTGCTCCCCATTATCTTTCATTTTATAAGAAATATGATATGTCTTTGCACCATCCCCACAACCTACCCTTTCATATTGAAGTATTCATCCAAAATCATAGGGTCAAATGAGTCTTAATAGATGGAGGTTTCAATATAAATATATGTATATTAAACTTGGTCAAACCCTTAGGGTATTCCGAAAGTGAAATTGATCCTAAAAGAAAGATAACTATAAAGGCTTATGATGATGAAGAAAGGCCCTCAAAAGGGTGTTAGGATTAAGTAATACTGAGAGGGGGTGAATCAGTATTACAACACTTTAAACATGAACTAAATAAATTCCAACTTAAAGGGAAAACCTCGGTGGGGATGGTACCCACAAATATGTACTAAAAGTATAGTGTCCATGTTAGGAGACCTATCCCTGTTAGGAGCTGAATATTAAACTAGCACATTTCCCTGTTAGGTGAATACAAAACCTTGTTAAAGGTATACTGAGCATAGTGCTCTTACAATCAGAAATAGTTCTGTTACAATCAATCTCAGAAATGAACAACACAAGCATCAGCTATGCTTAGATAGTTCCAATTGTCTCTCACATCTTCCTAACATCACAATGCATCCATGCATTCCATCTACTTCATATCATCTCATCACTATCACACTTTGCTTTACAAAAATCTCTTCAAAAAAATATATATGTATGTATGTATTACATTATCTAGTCGGCTCTCTAATACATTACAAAATAGAATAAATGATTATGAAAAGAGTAAATACAAAGTCGGTGACATTATACTACCAAAGCATAGGTAATCAAAAATCCCAATCTAACTTAGCACATTTGGATTCTATGTCATACTCCATCGTGACTGTTCATATACCTTGTATCTCTGTTACTCTATATTTGCATGTCTTCAAAACACTGTAACTCACTACGATAACCACCAAAACTCAAGCAACCTTAAAATTTGGTCATACATACCCCAAAATGTCTTCCTCTAAGCTCACATATCATCATTCATTATCTACTATCTTCACTGTCCAAAATTGTACTCGTATACTCTATATTTTTGTTCACTGTACTTAGTCATTTTACAATCTGCATCTCCAAAACAGTAAACAACTTCAAGTGATCATCATATCAGATGTGTTCCATAAATGAAAACCCTCAAGTGTCCCATTTCACTCCAAAATTCATCACTTTCCAACAAAGGGATGACCACTTTACCAATTAGAGTGGGTCCTATTCAAAAGGATATGGTTTGTCAAGTTCTAGACCTTAAGCTTACTTATAATATTTTTTTGGGTGGACTGTGGATCCATAACATGCAAGAAGTACCCTCAACTTATCATCAATGTGTAAATTTTCCATACATGGGTCAAGAGATAACTGTTAGTGGAGATTTGAACCCCTTTGAATATTGGAATAATGTTAAACCAATGACATATTCATTTGTTCCTCATAATAGTGAAGGCTCTACATCAAGTTCACCCAAGAAACAAGAAAAAAAAGACATCTCTAGTCCAAGTTCTAAATTAAAAGAAAAAATGGAAGAAGATCCAACTGATGACCATACTACCTCAAGTACTAAAGATTTTAACTCATCTTCATCCAGCAAAGGTAAGGAAATAGTTAGTTTCCTAGAATCAAATGGAGAAAACCCTAGTTCCTCAAATACAAATTATTCTATTCAAGAGGGGTCATAGTTCTCTAAATCAAAAAGGGATAAATAAAAGAAGACACATTATAAAAAGATGGACATTTTGATGAGGAATTTTTAAAATAAATGTATAATTCATCAAAAGGGGGTAGGAGAATACTCTTCATCAATGATGGATATGCCTACTTCTCCTAGATCCCATGGAAAACCTATTGATTCAAAAGATCAAAAACCTCATAGGTATAATGAAAATGTTGTAAGGGCTAGCACATCCTCAAATTAAGAAGAAGAGAACAAAGTCCTAAAATGGCTGTATAAAGATGAAGAAGAGGAAAATTCAAGTAAAAGGGTTCAACACATTAGCATCCCTACACATCAGTATGGGAAGGGCTATCACATCATAAAGAAAATAGGATACCAATAAATGAGACCTCTAGGTAAAAGAAATAAAGGGTTACTAGAACCTATACAACCCACATGGACATCTAGTGCAGAAAAATCAGGAATAGGGTATCCTGAACAAGGTCATAATCAAAAGAATTCTTCTCATCCTTGTGAACAAATCAATAAGTTAGATTCAGAAAGTGTTGATGATTCAAATGAATATGAATGGGATTCACTATCTAAGGAATCTTTTCATTACAAATAAAGTGATGGTATCCATTCTTATGCCTCTATGTCAAGTGAAGTATTGAGTACAAGTCAAGAATAGGTACAAGATCCTTATGCATCATCATTCTTAGAGGGATCTAGCTCTAGTTTTAACTTATAACATTTTTTCCCACAAGAAAATCAAGAGGGCTCTAGTGAGGAAAATTTTGATCCTATCTCTATGGACCATCTAGAGGAAACACATGGCATAGATTTAAGTGATACAATGTATGAGCCTTCAAATGAAATCATGACCCTAACTCACATAAACCCAAACTTGCCAAGTGACCATTTACCCCTTGTCCATCCTAAGTTAATTGATTGGGAACAACTTGAGCCAAATGACATACCTATATTCCAAAATGACCATTCCTTATATGTATATCTAAATATGGTTGAACCTTGTTTCACCAATGAATCATATCGAGGATAAACAAGAAAGAAAGGTGGCAAATTTCTTAGTCAAAAAAAAAAGAAAAAGAAAAATGGAAAGATCTAGTGGTGAAAACCATTATGTGGTAGTGCTAGATTATGAAAAGGTAAAAAGAAACAATGAATATGAAGGTGAAAACCCAATTGTGGAACTTAAGGATGAGAAATTTGACATTTTACCTTAGTATTATGAAGAGAGAACCTATTTTGATAGAACCAACAAACAAGGTCAACATTGGAAATGAAGCAGAACCAAAGATCATTCACCTAGAAACATATCTAACCAAGGAAGAAAGACAAGAGTTTATTGAATTATTCAAGGATGGAAAAGTAAAATTTATGGTCATATGTAGACATGCCCTAATTAGACCCAGATCTCATCAGGCATCATTTATAACACTAGGGATTAAGCCAGTTAAGAAAAAGTTGATAAAAATGTATCCCCACATAGTTCTATTGGTAAAATAAGAATTGAAGAAGCTTTTATAATATGGTTTTATTGGAGCCATTTCTTATGTAGAATGGATCTCAAACATAGTGTCAATATCAAAATAGGATAAAATCATAAGAGTATGCACAAATTTTAGGGATCTAAACAAAGCATGCCCTAAAGACAACTTCAATTTACCAAGTATTGACACAATAGTAGATCTGAAAGTAGGAAACTCAATGCTTTCACTTATGGATGGCTTTAGTGTCTATAATCAGATAAACATAGCTCTAGAGGATCAGGATAAAACTACATTTACATGTGCGTGGGTAACATTCTATTGGAGTGTAATGCCTTTTGGACTCAAACATGTTGGAGAAACATACCAAAGAGCCATGAAAACAATATTGCATGATATGATGCATACTTTCATGGAGTAATATGTGGATGATATCCTAGAAAAATCACATACAAGAATTGAACACTTGCCTGTCTTAGAGAAAACTTTCACAAGATTGGAGAAGTCAAAAGTAAGATTAAATCCAAAAAATGTATTTTTGAATTCCAAACAGGAAAATTACTTGGCTATATTGTCTCAACAAAAGGCATAGAGGTTGATCCCACAAAATTCAAAGCTATTATTGAGATGGGGGCACCTAGAAACATTAGCCAATTGAGATCTTTACAATGAAGGATACAATAAATAAGGATATTTATCTCACAAGTGGCAAAAAAATGTCACTCTTTTACTAAATTATTACACAAAGACATATTATTCAAATGGGATAATCAATGTGAAGAGGCTTCTGCACTTTTGAATAAATATCTAATGAATCTACTAATTTTGATGCCACCAATCCTGGGAAAGCCTTTGATACTATATATTTCAGCCACAAAAAGATCATTGGGAGTTTTTCTAGCACAAGAAGATAAAAATGGAAAAGAAAAAGAAATCTACTATATTAGTAGAACTTTGGTAGCATATGAGCTCAATTATACATTTACAGAAAGGGCATGTCTATTAGTATTTTTTTATTCCCAAAAATTACGATACTTAATGCTAGCACATAAGATAAATCTCATTGCTAAGATAGATCCTCTCAAATATCTTCTTAGTAAAACAACACTAATAGGAAGGTTGGCTAAATGGGTCATGGTCCTAAGCAAATTTGACATTGAATATGTAGACCAAAGGTCTATCAAAGGGAAAGTCATAGAAAATAAGTTATAAGAAGCTCCATTTTCAACTGAAGAACCCACACAAGTTGAATTCTCAGATGCAACTATTCCAACATTGAAGTCAAAACATTGACATTATACTTTGATTAATCTTATACTCAGCATGGCTCAAGGGAATGCATACTCCTTATTACACCATAAGGTTACACCATTTCTAAATCATATAAACTCTTTTTCCCATGTACAACTAACATAGAATACTATGAGACACTTGTAATTGACATCAAAATGGATTTGGAATGGAGAATGACAGAATTACAGATATATGGTTATTCTCAATTAGTGATCAATAAAATCAATGATGATTATTAGACAAAGGATGAAAATATAATTGTTACCCAAATTTCCCATCTTGTCCAATTTTGGCTATAAGTAGAGTAAATGAGGCTCCCACAAGGGTAGATCCCAGCTTGTATGTTTCTGCACCTGATTCCTTGTCTTTGCCTCACTCTCTACATTTTTCTAGGTCACTGGTTTACCCTTTATTCATGTCTTAAAAGACCTAAATGCAGAAACCCCTATGAAAGAATTTATTAAACCCTAACTCCTTGGTGGCTGTTATGTTTCTTCATTATTTTTTCCACCACTTAAGGTTCATATTCTTCACGTAATTTAAAGTTTCCTTCAAGCGGTCACTTTTATGCTTAGTCACGCAGTCGTGTCATATTTCTTAAGAATTCATTTAACTACGCAACTGAGTGAGTGAATGAATTATCATGCGGTCGTGCAGTCATGACAGTCTTGTAGAATGCCAACTTGAATGTGCAAGTAAGCGATGAGGTTATCAAAAATGCTTATCTCTCACTCACTGAGATAAACAACTTAATTTTTTTTTTGTGCAAGTGTGCGATGTGGTTTGTGTTGCAGGTTATATGTGGTCATTTCTCACTCACGCAGGTTGAATATCAAGACAAATACAGTACTGCGAGTATCCAATTGAAAGCAATGATGAAGATGGATTATTGTCATTCACTCACCCAGAATCAAGGTATATTCTTTCAAGGGTGGAGAGTGTGTGACAAGATTCCACGTGTTCCTGGTGGGGTTGGCTGAGGCTAGAGACAAGTCAAATATCGATCAAGTTTCTTTTCATCATGTGGTCGGTGTAAAGACTTAAAGAAAATTTGATCAAAATATAATGATCAAGGCATTACACCTTATCGACGCATGGAAAGTTGTTAGAGCTCGGACCCATCTATGGTAAGGTAATCTTCAAGAAAGTTTCTTTTAATCCAGCGGTAGGCATAAATACTTGATACCAAAGTGCTTGAGATCTATCCATTAAGGCAGTATGCCTTCAAGACATGTGTTCATGGTGGGGTCAAGCTGGTCAGAAAAAGGTAAAGTAAAGACTGATCAAGTCTTATTTGATCAGACAGAGAATATATTGTGTTAAAGATAAAGTGATTGACATCTACTGTTTAAGGCATTACACCGTGGTGACATCTGGCACTGATGACATCATGGGTCCTGGGTTTATAGAATAGTAAAGACATGGCAAGTAAGGAAGATCCAATGGTAGGTTTAAAGCCTTGATCACCAAGATGAAGTTGTATAACCATTAAGTCACTGCGCCTGCGTGCCGTGTGGTAGATTTGATCCTATTCTTGTGGGTATCTTAAGGCAGATCAAAGGTCGTGTTTCAAGATAGTAAAGTTTCAAATCTGAGCCATTGATCGGGCATTCCATGCCACCTATGACCATTTGGGTTTGAATTCAAATATTTAAATGTTGTTCTCAGGGTTTTCATGGTGGTGGCGACATCTTCAAGTTGCAGATAGAGTAGATAGATCAGTCGACTTCTCTGCTCAAATTAATGATGATGGGAGATGCATTCATGGCCATATATGATCTTTTGAGATATTTCCCAAGTGCATTGATGAGCAGACTTGACTATTTTAGGGTTTTTGCATTATTTATGTGTAATCTATTAGAAACCCTAATTTTGCCCTAATTGATTGATGGATTAACTCCTGAGCCTGTGTGCTAGGGGAGGTTGTATATAAGTAGTTTTTGAAGCTTTTGTACCTAGGTTTTTCAGCTTATGCAAGAATTTCTATGTCATTCTCTCTACCCTCAGGTTTTCATCTGTTTGTAATTTCTCATTGGAATTCAGATTATGCAAGGGAGTTTTTTGATATTTTCTCTATCCCTGGGTCTTCTTGTCTGTATTTCTCTTATCTGAAGAATAATATAGTGGTCAATATTAGAGAAATATTGGAGTTCTTTACCCCTCTTTCTTCGTGCATCTTTGTGCACTATTGTGAATGATTTGATTTAGATGATCTTGTGGATATTGTTCAATCCCCTACCATTTTTTCTCATTTATGTTCCTATTTGCTAGAGTGAATGTCTGTTTGTAGGTCATAGTGTGTGTCTATTCTATTGAATATGCTATTATTTGTGAAATCTTCTCTTTGCATGAATAGCCTCTTTTCATTTCATACCTCTCTATGAAACACTTATACAAGCCTACTCAAGAAGTTGTGTTCTACTAGATTCAGGATTTTATGCTAGTTTTGGTCACTATGTTGTGATTCATGTTACCTTCGGTACATCACCTAGTAGGTTAAATTTGCTTTTTAGTATTTCCCTTTAGTTCTCCTTCTACCCCCTTTTTCTTCCAAGTTTACTTTCATGTTAAAAAGCAGATAAGGTGATTATCCAAGAGGAACTGACCTAGAATCTAGAGGCTTCACTTTAGTTAGTAGAGGTCCCACAACCTAGAAGTGATTCCCATGTTATACTAGAATGTTAGGCTCAAGCACTTATTAGAGTGCAAAATTTAGAGTATAACAATTCTGGCATGCGTGATGGGACCATAAAAGAAGTCCATCTTTCAAGGCTATGTCATCTTTGATCTGATGATTACATAGCACTGACCTAAAGAGGTTTCTCTTCAAGACATATATGGTGACTCCATTGGTGTTAATAACAAGAAGACCCAATCCCATTAAATTTTATGAGAAGGATAGAAACAAGGAGTTCAAAGCGCTCTAAGTTTTTGTAGTTTCCTTTGACAAGAATAAAAGGGAGATCATCTCAAAGGACATCCCCTACAAGGAGAGTACAATCTACACTACCTGTTTTAGAAGAGAGACCATTGTTTTTCCATTCAACAAGGAGAGGAACGTATTTGAGCAAAGAATTGTTAATAGACTTGACTACACTCCCTGGTTCAAGTGCAACCCATACAATTGTTATTTAGAAAAATCACAGTTCCTACAATGGAAAGACAATTTTCATATGTACCCTTTAATCAGGGTAGCCCATTGAATTTTTCTCAACATCATGATGTGCCCTTAGCAACACTAAAGATTTTGCCTAATTTTACAAGTGAAAGCCAGATGACATCTTGTGAACACATAAGAGATGTGACTACAACCTATAACATCCATCATATCACTGAAGAAGATGTGGATACTAAGTTGTTGGAATCTTCTTTTAAAGGAAAGGCCCTACAATGGTTTAGGACTCTTGTAGTTGGCTCTATTAATTCTTGGGACAGACTAGGAGAATCCCTTAGAAAATATTTTGAGGATAAATCAGACCATCTATACCTGGTTGAGAAACTCACAACTATAAAGAGAGCTCTTCAAGAGCAGATGACACATTTTAATAATAGATTTCTCAAGACATGGAATAAGATTCCCATTTCTGTGAGGCCTTCAACAAATCATTCTTTTCTATATTTCTTGAAAATTTTTAATAACAACATATCTATCATGATCCAATCCATGGGAGGTACTTCATTACCTCAGGCTTTTGATATAGTTGTTGAAGAAGAAAATTGTTTGATTCAAGCTGGTATGATAACCCCAAGGCCACCCATGCCTATCTTCCCTAATATTCAACCCAACATGCCCTTGAGAATCCATCCATACACTCTCATACCCACTGTGATAGCACCTCAAGCTATTAATAGCTATGAGGAATACAAAGAAGGCCCTTCCCAAGAGCTACTTGAATTAAGAAGCAGTCAACAAGAAATGAAGAAGTTATTATAGACCATGAGTAATGAGTTGACTAATATTAAAAAATAGAATCAAGGAAGTAGACCACCCTTTCAACAAAAAAATCAAGGTCCTAACCAACAATATCAAAATCAGGGACAATCCTATCAGTAGAGTAGACCATTGTATCAAGGGAATTATCAGGGTCAAAGGTAGAGCTTCAATCAGAGGCTATTCCAACCTTATAATCCCATGCCTCTTAACTCTGCAAATCCAACTAGGGAAATGGTTCCAAGTCAGAATAATCTAGACTCGGAAAATGAATGGTGTTTTCCTTGCAACCAACCTCACAACTAGGCTATGTGCTCAAATGGGTGGATAAATCAAGCACTTATGGCACAAAAAGCCTTAAAAACCCAATCAAAAGCATTTTCTAGTGGGTCAGTGCCCCAGCGAGATGTACAATTTGATGAGACTGCTCTCTTTAGTTGGAAATAGCAATATTTTAATGGATTTAATGATGAATCTTCAATTGTAGCCAATAATAGATAAAAAAGAAGAGCCCAAGAAATTGAGCAAGAAGAAGATGGAGGAAAAGCTACCACATCTGCAGAGTCATCACATCCATCTTTTCCTACCATACTAAAAAGACCTCCTATCATTCCAGTCAAGGAGAGTCAATCTCCCAAGGAGGTTGAGCCCACAATAGTGAAAGCACACCAAAGACTGCACACAATAGTACCATTCAATATTGTAGACAATATGAAGAAGATGAATGTGACTATGTCTATATGGAACTCTTTGGCTACTCCAGGGCAGCCTAACATCTTGAAGAAGGCTATGGGTGAAGTGGCAATCCCTCAACAGCCCACAAATGATGTTGCTAAGATAGTATTGGTTAACCTTGACCAAGAGAATAAGATTCCAAGCAGCAAAACCAAAGAAGATGTCATTCAAGGTAGGAACCTAAAACCACCTCCCTTTTTATGTTTCATTAATTATTGAAAATTATTTAGTACATAATTGTATGGTAGATAGTGGGGCTACTATTTCAGTCATTCCCAAGAAGGTAGTTGACTAATTGGGTCTTAAATATGAACCATTCCAAAAGAAGGTAACATAGCTTGATGGTTCCTTAGTAAACACAGTAGGTGTGGCCAAGGATACAATCTTGATCCTTCATGCAAGCCATAATTTCTCTATCTTACTTGACATCTACATCATAGATCTCCCTTCTCTCTTTGTCATATGTCTATCAAGAGAATTCACAGTCAAGATAGGAGGCTATCTTTCTTATGACTAGACTCACATTCTTTTCCATACTAGGTATGGAACCAAGGTTACTATCAAGTGTGAATCATTGGAAGCACATCATATAGAGCCTTATATGTCCATTGTATTCAATGCAAGTTGACTTGCACTTGATAGTAATGACTTTCCAATCATCAGATAAACAAACACCAAGAAAGAAAACATCCCAGATATCTATCTAGATGAATTGGAATCAGAAAGAGCTTCAGAGGCCCAAGCTAATGTTATTTGGGATGTTGGTTTGGGAAACTATTTGATACAAGAGGATGGATTCATAGAGCCAAATATTTTTAAGGAAGAAACTAAGGAATCAGAAGAACAAAGCAATAAAGTTTGGGAACTATTCTTTGATGGTGCTAGAAGCAGACATGGCTCTAGAGGTGGTGCAATGCTAGTCTCCCCAAAAGGTGAGAAGTATTATACAACTTTTAGATTCAATTTTTCTTGTAGAAGCAATACTGCTGAATATGAGAGTCTAGTTAATGGATTGGAGTGGGCTAGAAAGAGAGGGATTAGAGCCCTAAAAGTATACGATGAAAATGAATTGGTTGTGAGCTAGGTAAGAGGGATAAGTGCTACCAAGAATGATACAATGAAAGTCTACAATCATTGAGTGTGAGATGCAATAGAATATTTATATGATTTCAACATCATTGCTATCCCTAGAAAACTAAATCAGAATGTAGATAGATTAGTTGATGTTGGATCCCAATTTGATATTCCTAACAACATTTTAGTAAGGAAGGATCAACAACATGTTAATATTATTTTTAGGCCTTCCATCCCTGATAATAATGTTAATTGGCAAGTGTTTGATAATGATGAGCAAATTCTGCAATTCTTATTTGAAGAAGATGTCTTTTCATAGAACAATCAGGATAGATTGATGTAGAACTATGGTGACCAAGTGGTACAACTTAAATCAAATAATATTCCTAAAGGCATTATCACCCTGGAATCTATCTTCAACAAAGATGAACAAGCAAAAAATAATAAGACTAGCTTGGTAGTTCAGCAACAACACTATGCTTATTTAGAGCTGGAGCCAGGTAAAAGCCTAAAGTTTGGAAAAGTGAACACTGATTCAAAGAGACAAGATTACACTCAATTATTTCAAGAATTCAGTGATATCTTGTCCCGGAAATATGAAGACCTCGAGGGATTCAATCCAGCACTCTCTCAACATACCATTGAATTAGAGCCAAATGCCAAGCCAGTCAGATAGAAGCAAAGGCCTATCAATCCCAATCTTGCGCCACTCATGCACAAGGAAGTTCTCAAACTGATAGAGAGTGGCATCATTTACCCCATCAAGCATAATAGTTGGGTACCCAACCTTATTCTTGTTAGGAAAAATAATGGGGAACTGAGGCTATGTGTTGATTTTAGGGACCTTAGTAGGGCATCCCTAAAATATCGTCATCCATTTCCATCTATGGAGAAGATTCTAGAATGTGTCTCTAGATCATAACGCTTCTCATTACTAGATGACTACTTAGGATACAATCAGATCCTAGTTAATAAGGAGGATCAATATTAGATTGCATTTACAACCAAGTGGGGAACCATGGCTTATTAGAATATGCCTTTTGGTTTGTCAAATGTAGGTGCTAATTTTCAAAAGGCTATGGATATGGACTTTAAAAGCCTCATGTACAAGTTTGTACTGGTCTACTTAGATGATATCACTGTTTACTCTAAACATGCGACAAACCACATCAAACATCTGAGGAAAATATTTGAAAGGTGTAGGGAGTTTGGGATCTCCCTCAATCCCTAGAAATGTGTGTTTGCAGTCCATGAAGGGAAATTGTTGGGATATATTGTGTCCAAACAAAGTATTATAGTGGACCCTAAGAGGATTGCATCTATTCTAGAGCTACCCCTACCACATTAAAACAAGATTCTTCAATCCTTCATAGGAAGGTTTAACTTTGTCAGGTGTTTCTTCCATAACATTACAGATCTATTGAATCCTTTAATAGAAATGTTGAAGAAGAATGTAGTCTTCTGTTGGAGAAAATTAGGAAAGAGCAATTTCCAAGCCATTAAAGAAGCTCTAATAGAGGATCCTGCCTTGTTGAATCCTAATTTCAGTAAGGACTTCATTATATATGCTTATGGAGGCTTTGATTCCATATCTGCAATATTAACTCAATAGAACTCTGAAGGATTGGAGCAACCTATTTCTTTCTTTAGCAAAGGTTTGGAAGAGTATGAATAGAGGGACTCTTTTGTAGAGAAACGTGTACTTTCTTTGGTAAAGAGCCTTAAGAAATTTAGACATTTACTAACCCACAACAAGGTACAATTGAGAGTTACTCATCCAAGTGTCAAGGAGTTTCTACTTTCTAAAGACCTAAATGAGAAAAGAGTTGGTTGGATCACCAAAGTCATGGAATATGACATTGTTATCCAAGTGACCAAGCTAGTCATAGGAAGAGGTCTTTGTGAACAATTGATCAAGGATGAAACTCCAAAAGACCAAGAGAAAATTAATTCATCTTTAGTTGTGCACTCAATAGAGGAACATGCCAAGGCAACATGTTGATTGCATAACATGGTTCATTTTTTAAAGACATGAAATTGCCCTGCAAGCTTGGATTAAGCAAAAAGAAGGTATTATAGATTGCAATCTATCCCCTTTGTGCTGATTGATGAGATATTTTTTAGAAAGGATCCTAATGGTGTTCTTTTAAGATGCGTTGACTCAGAACAAGTAGCAAGTTTCCTACACAAATTTCATGATGGACCTTCTAGAGGTCATTTCTCTCCTAAGACTACTGCTTTCAAGATCATGAGGGATGGATACTATTGTCCATCTATCTTTAAGGATAGTCATGATCATGTAAGAAAATGCATGAAATGTGCCATGTTTGCAAGTAAGGAAATGCTTGTAGCTCTTCCCCTCCAACCAATTAGGACAGACCAACCTTTTATGAATTTAGGCATTGACTTCATAAGCCTAATTAACCCCCCATCCAGTGCAGGCCATAAGTGGATAATCACTGAAACTGATTATTTCACCAGATGGACTGAGGCTATTGCATTAAAAGAAGAAAATGAGAGTGTTGTCTTGAGCTTTTATGATGACATAATTCACATGTTTGGGCCCTGGGACTCTATTATATCAGATAATGCACTTGTTTTCATAGGCTTAAAAGTCACTAAATGGGAAATTAAACTTGGTGTTTACCTGAACACAATCTCCAATTATCACCCCCAGGGTAATGGTTTAGCAGAGTCTACAAATAAGAACTTGGTCAGGATAATCAAAAAGACTCTGTAAGAAAATCAGAGAGATTAGCACTCTAAACAAAAGTCTACCTTATAATTAAAGAGGATCACTCCCAAGAAGATCATTGGGAACTCTCCATACATTCTAGTCTATGGCAGAGAAGCTAGATTGTCCTTTTCAACTGAATTACTAGCTTTGGACCTTGCTACCCAACTTGTCCTCTTTGAAGAAGGAGACCCTCTACAAGTAAGGTATGCTCAACTCATGGAGTTGGAAGAGAGCAGAGACAAGTCCGTGTAGACTATGGAGTTCCAGCAGATGAAAATAAAGAAGAGCTTTGATAGGAGATCTAGATCAAGGAACTTCAATGTTCAGGATATAGTCCTCAAATGGGATGAATTCAGATCCAGGCCTAGCAGGAATACCAAGTTTGACTCCTTTTGGGGAGGTCCATTCGTGATTACTGAGTGCAAGGAGCATAATTATTTTCTTCTATCAACTCTTGAAGGAGAATCCTTGCCAATGTTTGTCAATGAATTTCACCTAAAGCCTTGTTTTGAGGTTTGTACAACTTTTTAATTAAGTTTCTTACTTTCTATTATGCTTTCTAGGTTAGTTTTTCCTATTTTCCTCAAAGTTCTTTACACAGTTGTTGTTTTTTCTTGTACAGTCCTTTTCCCTATTTTGGTTTGTTGTCCCTCCTCATATTTTCAATCCTCCTTCCTTCCCACAAGTTTTTTTGTGCTCAAATGAAGACTCCTATGCCCAATGGAATGTCATAGGCCACTGGTTTTATATCTCTAGCAGGCTGACATTTAGCAAAAATTGTCAAAAAAGTTACCCAAATTTCCCATCTTGTCCAATTTTGGCTACAAGTGGAGTAAATGAGACTCCCACAAGGGTAGAGCCTAGATTGTATGTTTCTACACCTGATTCCTTGTATTTGCCTCACTCTCTGCATTTTTCTAGGTCACTAGTTTACCCCTTGTTCATGTCTTAAAAGACCTAAATGCATAAACCCCTATGAAAGAATCTCTTAAACCCTAACTCCTTGGTGACTGTTATATTTCTTCATTACTTTTTTTGCCACTTAAGGTTCCTATTCTTCACGTGATTTTAAGTTTCCTTCAAGCGGTCACTTTTATGCTTAGTCATGCAGTCGTGTCAAATTTCTTAAGTAGTCATTTAACTACGCGAGTGAGTAAGTGAATGAATTATCATGTGGTCACGCAGTCACGATGGTCTTATAGAATGTCAAATTGATTGTGCGAGTGAGCGACGGGGTTATCAAAAATGCTTATCGGTCACTCACTAAGCTAAACCACTTAATATTTTTTGTTGTGTGAGTGTGCGATGCGGTTTTTGTTGCAAGTTATGTGTGGTCATCACTCACTCACACAGGTTGAAGATCAAGACAAATAAAGTGTTGCAAGTACGTGATTGAAAGCAATGATGAAGATCAATGGTTGTCGTTCACTCACCTGGAATCAAGGTATATTCTTTCAGGGGTGGAGAGTGTGCGACAAGATGCCACATGTTCCTAGTGGGGTCGACTGAGGGTAGAGACAAGTTAAATATCGATCAATTTTGTTTTCATCATGTGGTCAGTGTAAAGAATTAAAGTAAAGGTTATCAAAATATAATGATCAAGGCATTACGCCTTATCAACACGTGGAAAGTTGTTAGAGCTTGGACCCATCTACGGTAAGTTAATCTTCAAGTAAGTTTCTTTTAATCTAGCGGTAGGCATAAAGCCTTGATGCCAAATTTCTTGAGATCTATCCATTAAGGAATTACACCTTGAAGACACATGTTCATGGTGGGGTCAGTCTGGTCAGACAAAGGTAAAGTAAAGAATGATCAAGTCTTATTTGATCGAACGAATGACATATTGCCTTAAAGACAAAGTAATCAACATCTACTCTTTAAGGCATTATGATGTGGTGACATCTGGCATTGATGATTTCATGGGTCCCATGTTTACAAAAAAATAAAAGCACAGAAAGTAAGGAAGATCCAACAGCAGCCATAAAGCCTTGATCACCAAGATGAAGTTGTATAACCATTAAGGCATCATGCTTGCATGCTGTGTGGTAGATCTAATCTAGTGCTCGCAGGTAGCTTAAGGTATATCAAAGGTCATGTTTTAAAGATATTAAAGTTTTAGATCTAAGTCATTGATCGGGCATTCCATGCCACCTGTGACCGTTTGGGTTTGAATTCAAATATTTAAATTTTGTTCTCAAGGTTTTCATGGCGGTGCTGATGTTTTCAAGTTGCAGACAAATTAGATGGATCAGCTGACTTCTTTTCTCAAATTAATGATGATGGGAGATGCATTCATGGTGATATCTGATCTTTTGAGATATTTCCCAAGCGCATTGATGAGGAGACTTGACTATTTTAGGTTTTTTGCATTTTTTATGTGAAATCTATTGGAAACCCTAATTCTTCCCTAATTGATTGATTGATTGACTCCTGAGCCTATATGCTAGGGGGGATTGTATATAAGTAGTTTTTGAAGCTTTTGTAGCTATTTTTTCAGCTTATGCAAGAGTTTCTGTGGCATTTAGTTTGCCCTCAGGTTTTCATCTGTTTGTAATTTCTCATTGGAATTTAGATTATGCAAAGGCTTTTTGTGATATTTTCTCTATCCTTGGGTCTTCTTGTCTGTATTTATCTTATCTGAAGCATAATATAGTGATCGATATTAGAGAAATCTTGGAGTTCCCCTCATTTTTCCTGCATCTTTGTACACTATTGTGAATGATTTTATTTAGATGATCTTGTGGATATTGTTCAATCCCCTATCATTTTGTCTCATTTTTGTGCCTATTTGTTGGAGTGAATGTCTGTTTGTAGGTCATAGTGTGTGTCTATTCTATTGAATATGCTATTATTTGTGAAATATTCTCTTTCCCTGGATAGCCTCTTTTCATTTCATACCTCTCTATGAAATATTTATGCAACCCTATTTAGGAAGTTGTGTTATTCTAGATTCAGGATTTCATGCTAGTTTTGGTCACTATGTTGTGATTCATGTTACCTTCAGTGCATCACCTAGTAGGTTAAATTTTCTTTTTAGTATTTCCCTTTAGTTCTCCTTCTACCCCCTTTTTCTTCCAAGTTTACTTTCAAGTTAAAAAGAAGATAAGGTGATTATCCAAGAGGAACCGACCTAGAATCTGGAGGCTTCACTTTAGTTAGCAGAGGTCCCACAATCTAGAAGTGATTCCCATGTTATACTATATTGTTAGGCTCAAGCGCTTATTAGGGTGCAAAATTTAGTGTATAACAATAATACCTTACAAAAATATGGTGGATGATCTTAAGAAATATTTTGTCATGATAACCTTTGAACAAATTCAAAGAGTTGAAAATAAGGCAGCTGATGTTATGACTACATTAACTTTAATAGTAATAACTGAGAGGGGGGGTGAATCAGTGGCCTCAAATTAATCCTTAAACCCTTCAACTCTTATAACCACTAATTATTTCTCAAGTTATGTTTGTCCTACAAGATGAATGCCTTGAACAAGTTATATCAACTTACTACTTGTCGAATTACTTTGTTAAACCTTCTTCTTAATGTTTACCGATAAGCAGTTATCCATTTACCAAAATACACTAAATATGCAGAGTATACTGATAAATCCATAATGAATTATGCAAGATATAAAATAGTAAATAAATATATCATACACACATATAACACATGGATTTTAACGTGGAAACCCTGTTAAGGGAAAAAACCACTGGGACCGGTACCCCAAATTTTCACTCTTCTGAAGTGAGTCCTGTTAGGAGACAACCCTGTTAAAGGTTACAAACACACTATTAGGTGTGACCTTGTTAGAGGATTTTACACATGTAGGTTGTCACTTAGTATCTAGCATCTAATGTTTCCATCCTTGAATTAGCCTCTCTCTTAGACTGTCAATAGGCATCGGGCATATCCAATGCTACTTTCATGAATCAACCTTTTTGGCACTCCTTGGGATGTACCTCAATATATAGAAGACTATTAAGTCC
>MU223908.1:2431928-2448714 GCA_018584345.1 Thuja plicata | reverse complement strand
CTTTTTCTTGAACTTGTTCTCTCAAGTAATGATACTTGATGGCAATGTGTTTAGTTTTTGCATGCATGACTGGATTCTTGGAAATTTTTATTGCACTGGTGTTATCACAATAGATAATCACTGGTTCAAAGATCTTCATATGCATACCTTCCAGCAACTGTTTGATCCATGCAATATTTGAGCAATTTGCAGCAGCAACAATGTACTCTGCTTCTACAATAGACTGAGAGATGCATCCTTGCTTCTTGCTAATCCATGTGACAAGTCTGTCACCCATAAAGAATGCTCCTCCAGTTGTGCTCTTCTGGTCATCAAGATTCCCAGCCCAATCAGCATCGGTAAATACCTTAAGGTCAAATTTGCCTTCTCTTCTATACCATAAGCCAAATTCCTCAGTATTCTTTAGATATCTTAGAATTCTTTTCACAACAGTCATATGTGATTCCCCAGGGGTTAGCAGAAAATCTAGCAACAATTCCTACTGCATGTGCAATATCTAGTCTAGTGTGTACAACATACATGAGTTTTCCAATCATTGATGTGTACAAATTCTGATTTACCTCTGTTGTTTTGTCCTCCTTTGTCAATTTACATCCAGTATCCATCAATGTTCCAACTGGTTTGGATTCTTCCATCTTGAAAAATTTTAGGACCTCTTTAATGTACTTGGACTGTGTAATGAAAATTACTTCACTTTGTTGAATGATCTGTAGACTAAGAAAGAACTTGATCTCACCAAACATAGACATCTCAAACTCTTTGCTCATCTCATTAGCAAATGATTTGCATAGCATATCATTGCCTCCAAATATAATGTCATCAACAAATATTTCAGCAATCAAGGTGTTAGCATCAGTATCTTCTTTTAAATAAAGATTATTGTTTTCACTAGTCCTTACAAATCAAATACTTATTAGATAGGAATTAAGTCATTCATACCAGGCTCTTGGAGATTTTTTCAATCCATACAAGGCTTTTTTAATTCTACTTACCATTTTCCTCTTGTCTGGATCAACAAACCCTTCTGGTTGTTCAATGTATACTTCTTCTTCAAGTATTCCATTTAGGAATGCTGACTTGACATCCATTCGGTATACCTTGAATCCTTTGAATGCAGCATAAGCAAGTAATATTCTTACTCCTAGCCTAGCAATGGGTGCAAAGGTCTCTCCATAGTCTATACCTTCCTCTTGTGCATACCCTTTGCATACTAGTCTTTCTTTGTTCCTTGTGACTTCTCCATTCTTATTCAACTTATTCCTGAATATCCATTTTGTACCGATGATATTCTTGTCATATGGTCTTGGCGCAAGTGACCATTTTTTTTTTCTTAATCTGCTCAATCTCATCATTCATAGCACTTATCCATTCCTCATTATCTAGTGCAGCATTGACAGATTTTGGCTCAAACTCACAAATTAAACAATTTGAGTTTAAAGACTGACTTCTTGTTCTTGTACCATCTTTCTTATCTCCTATGATCTAGACCTCTGGATGGTTCCTTATTACATATCTTGCAAGTACAGGTATAGTTCTTTGTCTATTAGCTTGATCATTATTTTGATCTTCATTGTGTTCTTCATCACCTTGCACATTATCTTGATCATTAGCCTGACCGTTGGTATTTGTAGCCTGATGCTCGAGAGCAATGATTTGTAGCTAAGGAGCTCTACATTGTTGGTAGGGTAGAGTGTTAGGTTCCTTGTTGTAAGTGAACTTATTGTAGTCCTCTGGTTCTTTAGTGCTTTCTTGTTCATTCTTCTCTGCAAATTCATCTATCTTTACATTTGCACTTTTAATAAATTTTTTAGAGGCTTTGTTTAGACATTTGTAATCCTTGCTCTTGGTAGAATACCCTAGAAAAATTCCTTCATCACTCTTGGAGTCATTTTTTCCCTTTCTATCATCTTTTAAGATATAACATTGACTGCCAAAATTTTTGAAATAACTTACATTGGGTGTGTATCCATACCATAGATCATAAGGTGTCTTCTTCGTGTCTTTCTTCAATTGTACTCTATTCAATGTGTAAACAGAAGTACTGACAGCTTCCCTCCATAATATTTGGGTGATGCCTTTTTCTATCATCAATGTTCTAGCATAATCAACTATTGATCTGTTCCTTCTTTTAGCAATCCCATTTTGCTGTGGCGTTCTTGGTGCACAAACCTATCTTTTTATACCATGCTCATTACAAAAGTTAGTGAATTCATCTGATATAAACTCACCTCCTCTATCTAATCTCAAATATTTTAGATCCTTACCACTTTGTTTCTCTACCATAGCATTATACCATTTGAACATCTTAAATACTTCTGATTTATCTTTTATAAACATAACTCTCATCATTCTAGAGTAATCATCAACAAAGAGAATAAAATATCTATCTCCATAATAACTATTTTTCCTCATGGGTCCACATAAATCAGTATGGACTAATTCTAGAATTACATCAGATGTATGGGTTTTGCTTTTGAAACTAGACTTTGTCATTTTACCTTTTTGATAGTTTTTACACATGATGTTGTCAGGCTTGGTCATTGTCGGTAAGCCTCTGACATTTCTGTTTTTGCTAATTTTCATCATGTTGTCAAAGTTCACATGACACAGTCTTTTGTGCCATAACCATATGTCTTCATTTTTAGAAATCAAACAAGTGGAGTCAGTATCATTCAGATAGAATAAGTTACCTTTTGTCTGCTCACCGGTACCAATCAGATTTCCAGATTTGTTGAAAATCTTTGCCTTTATTATTTTCAAATGCTACTTTGTGACCTAAATTATTCAACTGAGAAACACTCAATAGATTATAATTCAATCCATTTACCCAATAAGCATTCTCACACTTTATCTGGTTATTCAACATTATTGTTCCTCTACCTTCAACTGGACAAGGTGTGTCATTTCCCATTCTTACTTATCCACCCTTGTAGTATTCAAAAGTCTCAAACTTTTTCTTATCACTAGTCATATGATGAGTGCAGCCACTATCAATGATCCAAACATCATTTTTGCTAATTTTAGTTATGAGAGTTGTTTCTACATACCTTTCTTCATCATCAGCTGAATCATCCTTTACAGCCACAAACACCATCTCGATGTCTTCATCAGATTCGGTGTCAGTATCATCAGCATTTCATTTTTCTTAGGTAGCTGACCTTCTTTCCTTTGTCCTTATAGTCTTGGGTATCTCTTCTTTTTGATTGTCGGTAGCTTCTGTAGTCACCTCTGTGAGACTTCTTCTCAAAATATTTGTCATTACTTTTGTCATCTTTTCTTCTGTTAGTACATCTTGCAGCAAAATGTCCAATCTCTTTGCAATTAAAACAAACAAGTGGTAATTTACCTTTGTATTTACCTTTGCCTCTCGGCATTCTTCTGGCCATAAGTGCTTCAATTTCATCAAGATCATCTTCTTCATTTTCACTATCACTATCTTTTCTCATAGTGTTTTTGTGACTTGATTTACTTATTCTCATAGAATTTTTGAATGCAGACTCTATGTTTGGTAAGACACTATTATCAAAGTTATTCATCTCAAATAAAATCAGTCTTCCAATTAAACTATCTAGAGTAACATTTCTATTTTCTACTGCTCTCATTTCTTGAATGGAAAATACTCTAATAGCATAAGTAGGCAGTAAGATTCTTAGAATTTTACTTACCACTGTATCTTATTCCAGTACACCTCCAACTCCTCGGATAGCATTGAATACTTCTTTAATTCTTGTGATGTACTGAGTGATGTTTTCTCCTTCTTTCATTTTAAGATCATCAAACTTTCCTCTAAGGCTTTCTGCCCTGGCTCTCAAAACATTTTTGTCACCACCATGTACAAGCTTCAATTTGTCCCACATTTTCTTTGCAATTTTGCATTCTTTGACATCTTCAAATTCAACATCGGAGAGTGAGGAAGCAATCTCTATCATCATGCCATTATGTTCATGCTTCTCTCTCATTTGTTCAACTATTGGTGCTCCTGTGGGAAACACATATTTAGTTTCAAGGAATTGAGTAACATCATTGCCAATACCTGATAAGTGGAGTCTTATTCTACTCTGCCATGAAGCAAAATTATCTTTGTTCAACTTGGGCACATCTCGTGTGTTCATCTTGTGATCTTTGGATTAGGTCTTGAAACCTTCCTTCTAAGCACACAAGGTCTGATACCAATTGTTAGTTATAACTGAGAGGGGGGGGTGAATCAGTGGCCTCAAATTAATCCTTAAATCATTCAACTCTTATAACCACTAATTATTTCTCAAGTTATGTTTGTCCTACAAGATGAATGCCTTAAACAACTTATATCAACTTACTACTTGTCGGATTGCTCTGTTAAACCTTCTTCTTAATGTTTACCGATAAGTAGTTATCCATTTACCAAAATATAGTAAATATGTAGATTATACCAATAAATCTAGAATGAATTATACAAGATATAAAATAGTAAAGAAATATATCATACACACATATAACACATGGATTTTAACATGGAAACCCTGTTAAGGGAAAAATCACTAGGACCAGTACCCCAAATTTTCACTCTTCTGAAGTGAGCCCTGTTAGGAGCCAACCCTATTAAAGGTTACAAACACACTATTAGGTGTGACCTTTTTAGAGGATTTTACACATATAGGTTGTCACTTAGTATCGGGCATCTAATGTTGTCATCCTTGAATCATCCTCTCTCTTAGACTGTCAATAGGAATTGGGCATATCCAATGCTACTTTCATGAATCAACCTTTTTGGCACTCCTTGGGATGTACCTCAATATATAGAAGACTGTTAAGTCCTACTCTGTTAAGAGACTTGATGCTTCAATGGTTAAACTGAAAAAAAAAAATGACCTATTTCTAATGCAACTTGAAATGCAGATTTTCAGATCTATTTAAGCACATTACCTCTCTAATCAATTTGTCAATTCAATTATTTTGTGCTCCATACTTTCTACTCTGTAATGATGTGCTTACTGTTCATCAGTGTCTGCAAAATTCCTTAGCTCTCCTTCAACTTGATTGATCAATATTGCATGAATTTGTTCTTCATCAGTTCTCTTTAGCATCCTCTTTCTATTCACTCCCCTTAATCCCCTTTTCATGTGATACAAAAATGAATTAATCTTGTCTCTTATATAGACATGATATTCACTGTTTCTTGATTCTTGATTCTTGGCATGAAAAACAATCCAGCCAATTTTATTTAAAGCATAACTCCTAATTTATCTCATATTTATGCCAACTGTATAAATCAGCTTTAAATCAATTACTTAACTCTGGTCGAATAAAACAACGAATTAAGTCTATCTTTAGCTCTTGCCAGCTAGATATTTTGTCATTTTTTGAACTCTCTGTTCCGTCGGTCAACTCTTCAGTTAGTCATCGGTAACAACTACCAGTACCCGTCGGTGTGACTCCAATTATCTTTGAGATCTCCATTTGTTGGGCATCATTGTATTTTTACTCGTTGGGCAACTCTATTTTTAGCTTGTCGAGCATCCTATGGTTTGCTTCATCGGGCAACACTGTCTTCTGCTCGTCGGGTATCACTGTGACTTTTCTTCTTTGCCTTTACTGATGGTTTTCACTCCATTGGTGTTTGTATGTCACTTAGTGAATACTTGACTTTTATACATTTTTGAAAGCATAACCTTTGTTCTATCAATTCTCTGAAGTCTTTGGCATTATGTACATGATCGTACAGATGATATCAAGTTGACATCAATGACAATACAAACCATTAACTGATTTAATGCCTTGCATTATCTTCAACTTAACATTATCAAACATTTAATTGGTTACATGTCATCAAACCTCTCTTCTACAAGTACTAGATCAAAATGCTAAATATGAATTCTTGGTGGAATAAGTGGTGAAACACTTATGACTTACTTGAATCCAAAATATTTTTTCTACTTGTGGGTCATGATTCCCCTTTATATGGCACCATCTACACCTATCTAAAAGACAATACCTTTCCCATGGACTAATCTTTAAACCATAAAGGAAACTTTATAAGACAAGCTTCACATTATACGCTTGTATCAAAAACATTGTATTGTAAAGGTCTTGACGAAATACTACTAAGATATTTAGAGAGTGGGGAATCAAAAAATGCCTTACAAGACATTCATGGGGGTATTTGTGGGTCACACTCTAGTGGGTTTACCTTAGATAAGAAACTTCTAAGGATAGGATACAATTGGCCAACAGTGGAGAAAGATGCTTGCCAATTTTTAAAGCTTTGTCAAAAATGCCAATATCATGGGAACTTGGTACATGTACTATCCCAAGAGTTGCATCCATTGACAACACCTTGGCCCTTCTATCAATGGGGGTTTGATTTGATAGGGATGATATATCCACATTCATCCAATGACCATAAGTATATCATAACTACAACTGAGTACTTTATAAAGTGGGTTAAAGTCGTGCCCTTATGAACTACTACAAGAAATTAAATTTTAATATTTATCTTGAACTATATAATTTGTAGATGTGGTATTCCACATGCCATAATAACAGATGATGGAAAGCAGTTCAAAAAGAAATATGTTAAAGAATTGTGTGAGAAATTCAATATCATTCAGTATTTCTCCCCAATATATTAACCTCAATGAAATGGTCAAGCTGAAGCTTCCAACAAAAACATCCTCAAATTTCTCAATAAAATAGTTGATGATTCTGGTAGGGATTGGCATATTCAATTAAATCCAGCATTATGGACCTATATAAAAAGAATTAGAACACCAACTAGGGCAACACCATTTTCACTAGTCTATGGGGTTGAAGCAGTTTTTCCTTTACAAGTAGAAATTTCATCATTAAGAGTCTTATTTCATGGCTTATTGATAAAAGAGGATTATAGGGTTGCTAGGTTACAACAACTAGAATCTCTTAAAGAACATCAAACTGAAGCATATGATCACCTCAAGTTCTATCAAAAGATAATGTCAAGAAATTACAATAAGAAGATCAAACCTAGGGACTTTCAAGTTGGAGACCTAGTTCTAAGAGAGAATCCAAGAAATCAATTAGAAAGAGAAAAGAAAGGTAAATTTGAGGCCAATTTTTTGGGACCCTTTGTTGTGACATATTCCTATGGAATAAGAACATATAAACTGACTACTTGTGATGGAGATGAGATTCAATAACTCATCAATAGCATACACATAAAGAGGTTTTATACCTAAATTAGATGAAAGAGTATCAGTCAAAAGAGTATAAGATGAGAGAGTATCAAATCAAAGAGCATCATGTTGTATAGCAAAAATTGATCATGAAAAAATCCAAAAACATTCAAAAAAAAAAAGAGAAAAGCGCCTTGGTGAAAACCTAGCAAAAGGCGCATTAGTAGAAAAGAAAATCAAAGAAAAAAAGTTCAATTAACCCAAGTGGTTAAAACCTAGTAAATAGATGCTACTTTCCCTAAGTTAAGTCAATCCTAGTCACATTTGCATTTGAATTTTCTCCGTCCTTGTATATATCTCGTTACATTCCATCATTGGTACATAGCCATAATAAAGTATCAAAGTTGCATTTGTACATAAAGATTTTGTCATGGTTTTGAGAGTTTCCTTGGTCCATTATCATTTTCAAATCTAAATAGGGGTACAATTCAAACTCAAGGAGCTCATCAATGAAATAGACACAAATATGACTCCAACACACTTAATTTTCAAGAATCAAGAATCACAACCTTTGACACTTTTCAATTGATCCAAACATTAAAATGCCTGACTCATATCAAATTCAAAGATAAGTACATAAAAATCTAAGCTACAACATCAAAATCAAACAATGTCAACAAGGATCAAAATGGATGAAACTTTTCTGAGAAAATGGATCAAAAAAACAAATAGAAAAGATAGTTCAATGGAGTTTCTTGATTTTTGTATCATGTCTTTTTAGAAAATCAATGATGTATTTGGACTAGATAAGCAATGATGGAGACATGATATTTTCTTTATTTCTTTTTGTGAGGTTGATTCCTAGAAATATGCAAGCTAGACTAATGACATGATCATAAAAGAATCATCGAGGACATTTCTATATGAAAAAGATCCAATCTTTGTCTATTTACGCAAATGGATACCTTGTACATTTAGATCTGGCATATCTTAATGCCAAAATCCACTTGAAATGTTTAATCTAATGAAAGCATCATTCATACTCCCATGGTTTGCAAATATAACCAGTGAGGATTGTACCAATTATGTTATTGAAATCTGAAGAAAGAGGTATTTAGACCATCATGGTTGAAAATATAACCAGTGAGGGTTGTTCCACTTTCATGTTCCAAAAGAGCTCGATGATGAAAATAGAAAAAATAAATGCATCCAGTGATAAGTGACAACCTTAATTGCATTTTGCATTCATTTTAGCTTAAATATTGTATTATAATTTATATGGGATTTCTCAAATGGGGTGTGAAAAACAAAAAAGGGGGTTAATCAAGGTCACATAATCAAAATGTTTCTTAAAGATCGAGTATATTGGACTTAAAAAATATATATATATTTCCACTTAGATATTTGCATCTAATTTAGTCATTAGGGTCCATAAAAATCTATTATTAATCATTATTTGGTCACTTCATATAGATTCATTCATTGTGTTTCAATTAGACCCATTTTTTATCTCATTAATCACATCTCATTAGTATTGTCTTTGGAATTTAGATATCATAATTTAGTAAAATGCATTCACCATTGCATTTAGTAGTAGCATAATTAAAGCATTAATAATTATGTATATTATTCATTAAGCATTAATCATTAATCATAAGGTTCATTTATAAATATCTCATATTGCATATCATAAATCATTAGATTCACGAAGGTCATTATTCATTATATCATTAAACATTTAGATTGCATTGTATTAGGACAATTAAATTGCTATATATCACATATCATTACATAAGCATAAACATTACATCATAGAAAATATGCAGAACCATCTAGGTGCATCACATAAAGCATTACTACAACATTTGGGGTCAAATTTTGACACCAATTTGCGACAACACTACCATTTGTGTGTGATTTTTGAGTTCATATCATAGAATTAATCATTACATAATTAAGAATCTAGTTAAATTAATCATTATCCATATCTTAAACATCATTGCATTATCACATTGCATCTTATTTAAGCAGCTAAGTCAATTAAGTGCATTCATACATAACAAAAACAAAATTAAATGCCTCCATACATTTGCATAGAAAACAAAAATAACAAGCATATAGATATAATCATCTCAAAATGCATCCATATATAGATCATCAAAATGATGAAGTCCAATGTATCATGACATCAAAAGAAAAATAAACTATCAAATGTCCAAATATATCAAAGTGTATCAAATGTCCAAATCTATCAAGAGATGTCAATGTCCAGCAAAGTCTATCAAAGTCCATAAATCAAGATACATCATCAAATGTTTGATAGGGTACATCAGTATACATCAAAAGTGGCATAAATATGCATATAATCAACTAGGGGCATGACTTTCCTTGTATTACCACATGTATCTTGAGGAGGATCCTAATTGATCCTAGTACCATCTATTTGAGTGGCATTTGTCTGACTAGTCCTTTCCCCATCCGTATGAATTAGAGGGCTCACTATCTAAGTAGGAATATGAGAACAAGGAGGAGGCATTATCTAAGTAGGAGCCTACGAACTTTGACCCTGCTATGTATGCGAACTTTTACCATGTTGAATATGTGATACCATGGAAACCAAACTCTAAATCACACTAGATACATGTGCCAACTGACTCTGTATAGTGGACACACTAGCTTGTAATACCTATATATCCTTGCTAGGAAATGTTGGAGCTGCAGGAGCAATAGGAGCACCGGGATGCACTACGTGTTTAACACCCAATGACCATTTCATCCCCATACTAGTGCAAGCATAGCTCTAGGAATACCCTGACCACCATCTTCATCATCTCGCCCACCATCTTTCCTGCCATATTTAATGTCACCCCTACCTCTACCTCTTCCCCTACTTCTACCTCTACCTCATGCACCACCTATGAGAGGGCCAGTAACAACTCCACCTCTCTTCCGAATCACCCTACCTCCTTCTCTCCCTCCTCTAATCTATTCCCTCCTCCTCCAACAGTGTACTCTCTCATCCCCATCCCCATCATCACCATCACCAGGATCTCTCTCATCAATTTCTGGCACTAGCTCTACAGGATCAGTAAATCTAGGAAAAGGGCATTTTGCCAACCACTACACATACTCAAGACTCACACCAAAATCAATCACATCATCTCTATAATCCCATAATAATGAATGAAGACTCACGAACTCATCATGGGAAACCTTGTACTCAATTTGTGGTACCCATAGAGACCTCTCTGTCTAAACATGGGCATAGAGAGCCAAACCCTATGGTATACCCTGTGTATGACTAAATTGTCTCAAAAATTTCATAAAAAAAAATCTCTCTAATACCAGTGGTGTCTGGTCAATCAACCAATGAGGCATAAACATGAATGGAACCTCGATGTCATCCTCTACACAGGCCTCACTACCTATGTAAGGTCTCCAACATACCTGGTCCATATCATCCAACATGCGGCGCCAATAGTCTAACTTTCCCAAATGAGTCTAGACAATCACTCCATCATATATGAAAATGTATGACCAATCGGGTGTCCAACCCCTAGTAGTAATAGGTCTCATAACCAGAATATGCTCCCAAGTCCAAATATGCAATAGGATTTCACCGATAGAGAGTGTAGCACTATGTCTGTAAAAAACATGATGTAGGTAATGATATAACTAGGCCAAGACACATGAACCCCAGGAAAATCTGCGTGGATGTGCAATCATGTCCTCTAGAATGTGGCCTCGTCCTACATAAAATTTGTGACCATAGAGATCTGGTAATAAGAACCCTCCAATAAAACCAACTAGTATGGTAGGAAGAGGATCATAAGCCAACAAGTGTATGTCTCTCCATCATAAACCTGGTCGTAGTAGACAATGTCACCCATCGTCAAGATGTGTAAGATCTTATAGACATCCTCTGGCATGATAGTCATCTCACCCATTGGAAAATGGAAGTAATTGTGGTCTGGGTGCTATCGCTTGGCCACAATAGTCAATAAACCATGACTCACTCAAAACTAGAGCATCTCAAGTAGGAAACATAAGCGACATCGACCAACCACTCATCTTTAATGAGCTAACAATTTCCCAATCATGTCAAATAGCCAAGGATAAGGACCTCTAACCTATAGTTTCCAAAAGGAAACTAGTTTGGAATCAAAGTGTAAATAAATCACTGAACATTATCAATTTGATCATCAAATGTCAATCAAAACAATAATCCTATTATCTACTTGCTCATCCTGAGTTCATCAACTTTCCTAACTCTAGATCTTGAGAAAGGAAAATCAATCTACCCTATCGACCTATCAAGATTGACATCTAAATAAATCAACTAAGTGATCTAAAATGACATAAAAAACACAAGATTTATATAACATCATCAAGAAAAATCATTAATCTATCCTTGCAATTAAATGGCGAGTTCATAATTACAACAGTCAGGTTTTAAAAACTGCAAAAAGTGCACAAAAAGGCTTACACAATACTTTAACCTATTGTACATGTTGAAACGTACTACGCACTACAATTTTCTATTGTATGTGCCATTAAATTTGTGTTACACACAACAACAGAGTGTACATACTACTAAACATCAGTATGCACTACAACTTCATTCATAAGATTTACAAAATTGATAATTTTGCAAATCTATATTATACACGTTATTTTGACCCATCATACGTGCTACAAGACAATTAGGGAATCTTCTTTACACCTAATGATTTTAATGGATCAAAATTTTGTTAATATTATCTAACGATTGAATTTTGTGTTTATCTTACATTCATTTCATTCAATGAGATGACGTCTTTTTCAGAAATTATGCTGAAAAAATTCAGTTGTGCTATCAATGCTTCCACATTTTCATGCATGTCTACCATGACTTTTACATCTATAATATCTCAAAAAAAAATCCCTTAACATTATGCTTTCATGCTCTATAATACCCTATTCTAAAGCTTCCATTTTGGCAAAGGTGGGAAGAATGCTAGCAAAGGTTATGGGAATCAGATTTACACCTGTGGATAGTATTTGTTTGAGAAAATTTTAATTCATTCAAACAATCCATTTTCTCTAAATCTTTCAATCACAACATT
This sequence comes from Thuja plicata, assembly GCA_018584345.1. NCBI lineage: Eukaryota > Viridiplantae > Streptophyta > Pinopsida > Cupressales > Cupressaceae > Thuja > Thuja plicata. The sequence goes on along the minus strand of MU223908.1, from coordinate 2,436,482 downwards.
ACATGAGATGACATTTCTTGAGGCATCTTGTCATACAATTCTCGCATCCTCTATGTTTCCACTATTTGCTTACATATCTACTAGAACACTGACTTGGAATTTTATTTAACTCATCTTCTATTCATAGTAAATTGGACCCTTTTTCCTCATAATGTATGAAAACAATTTGTTTTTCTTCTTTTCCACAATCTAAAGTAGGGGTGTGATGTACTAGACTATAACTAAAACTGATGTGAATAAAGGGAGGTGTAAGAGAATCATTATATATACTAGCACAACCAATAGGAAGGAGGATGATAATGAGTTTTATCAAGCTACCTAAATCTCTTCATACTTGTTGTATTATCATTTCCCTTCAAATGAGGAAGAAAATTCTCTATTTCCACAATATAAAATACCCTGCTTAAGAAAAAAATGAATAGTGATTCATGAATTTTGTCAGCTATCTAGAAGACAAAAGTATGACAAATAAGAACATGTAGGAAGTAATAGCATACAAGATGGAATATTTATACAAGATGGAATATTTAAATAATGATTTGAGATGATGACTACTTGCAAATATATATTTAATGAATGGTTACTGTAAATATTTTTGTTGGCAAGTTGACTTCCTGACGAAGCATGACTTATTTTGTGTTGTCAATCATGGCAACAAAGTCATACTTAAGTTCTATCATAAAAGAAAAAATGACAAAGTGTGAAAATAGGGCAGACAGACACATATAGAGATCAGTACATCAGCGCACATGTTAGAGATCACACCAGAGCATGCGTGCTTAGGTATATACTCTATGGTGTATATACATGCTAGATCCAGATGCGCAGAGTACAGAACATCAGTACGGAAAAGTTACAAGCAGATTAGTAAACCTGCAGTCAAGGAAACAGAGCATGGAAGCTAACTATATTTTTGGTCAGCGTGAATTAGTTTGAGATGATAAGGCCATGCGCCTTTAGTTATAATTTTGTATAAATGTAATTAATGTTGTAGTAAACACGCTTAGGCCGACTTGTTCGGAAGCGTTGTATATTTTGGTTTAAAGGCCGACTAGTGTTGTATTTTGGGTCGCGCCTATTCAATTGTAAACATATAAGTATGTAATGTAATGTTATGTTACAAGCATCGATTATTATGCAAGAGGAAGTTACTGAGGGGCAGTATAATGAAGTCAGTAGATGATATAGCTCTTTAAAGGAGTAATAGCATTCGCGCATACAAGGAACTGATCAGACACCAGTGTCATCATAGCAGTTCATTTTTGATATAGTGCATATCAACATTCAGAGGGTTGTAGCCTTCATCTTATTGGGCAATGAGCCTAGGAAGTGAGCCATATACCTTTAACAGGGTTTTGTAAAAGACTCCTAACAGGGTCAGACCTTTAACCAGGTCATTGTACTTAATTTGTCAAGACTACTTCTAACAGGGCAAAGGAACTTTAATAGGTTCATTATACCTAGTACAATATTTGTGGGTACTAATCCCCATCGGAGTTTTCCTCTGATCAAGGTTATCCATAATCATATCATGTGTTATGATTTCTTGTGTTATGTTTCTTTGGATGCACATTTGATATATGTTTAATTGGCTGAAATATATTTAATAGATAAACACTGATTCACCCCCCCCCCTCTCTTAGTGTTTCTAACAATTGGTATCAAAGCTCTGGTCCTCTAAAAGAAAGTTTAACCACTTGAGGAGATCACGGACTCAGCTGAAGCAAAACATTTGAAAAAGAATCTTGAAGCAGCTCTTAAAGATCTTGACAGATCTGAGAAGGAAAATGAAGAACTAAGATTGAAAAATGATGGCTCTCAAATACTTATTAAAAAGCTAAGAAAAGATATGAAAGATTGTTCTACAAGTGATCTAGGACAAATGGTCAAAAATCTTAATGAAGAGAATAAATCTCTAAAGGATAAACTTGAAGATCTGGAGGAACAGCTTACAGATAGCTAGAACACCATTGAAGATAAGATCAAAGAAAGCAAACAATTTGAAGATGAACTTCTGTAGGCAAACATGAAATTTTTGGAATTGGAAAACATAAAGAAAAATTTGGAATCTGAATTAATAGAAGCAAAAGCAAAGATTGATAAACTTCTCACAAGTTCTGATTTAATTCAATCCCTGCTCAATGCGCAAAGGCAAAAAGGGAACACTACTGGTCTTGGATTCAGTACAACACAAGATGAAATCAAATCATCACTAGAGAGAGAAAAAACACTTGAAGCATCTTCAGATGCTAAGAAATTTGAAGATACTACAGAGGTTATATCTGAACCACCTAAAAGAGAAATCAAGCAAGTTAACAGAACTTGTTATGCATGTAATAAACATGGGCATTTGGAAAGAGATTGCAAAGAGGTAAGACCTTTTAAAGGTTATTGTTACTACTATAATAAGTTTGGTCACAGGGCTATACATTGCAGAACAAGTCATAAGAATCAACATCAGCAGAATCACAGGAATATAAATCAAAACAATCAAAGAAATCAACTCTCATGAAATTTGCAGAACATTACATGTCAGATATGCAACTACAATGGACACACAGCAAAGCAATGTAGCATGATGACCAAAAAAATCAGATGTCCTATCATTTGTCACACATGTGGAAAGGTTAGACATATCACAAGGTTTTGTAGATCCAAAACTCAGAAACAAGAGGATCCTAAAAAGTCACTATTTGAAGAGAAAGGAGAAGTCAATTTTATCAAAGCAAATGAAGATTCAAGAAAAATATGGGTTGAAGTTAAGAAGGATAGTAATGTTGACAAATTAGTTGATGTATCCACAATGGATGCACCCTCTGCTTCTTCTTGAATAGACCTTCTTGGTCTAAGGGGGAGCTATTCTAGCTCAGGACCCCTACATGTTTGGTGTAATCACTTTAGAGTATGCGCCTTTGGATTCATGGTTAAAAGCACATGTTATAGCTTTATGCATTCACGCATTATTTAAATTGCATCGGGATCAAAGTTTGAAAATCTCTATGTATGGTTGCAACCATTAAATGCGACAGATTATATAAAAAGAAGTTCATGATCAATTATTCTCACATTTACACTCAAGAGCATAGAAATTGTAGAGCATTGGAGATCTAAGACATCTAGGCATGAAGGTACAATAGTTTGGTAGTTGGAGAAAATGGACAATCAGTTTGAAATAGAGCCCTAGCCATCGTTTCATTTCAGAATTTCATGGAAACCCTACATAAGAAAACACCAAGTAAGTATGGAAACCCCAGTTGTGTTTGATGTAGTAGAGAGGAAGAGGTTCATATTTAAGAAGCATCCATTCAAATCCATACTAGATGATGTGGAAGGGGCTTTCTCCAAAACCCCGCTTGGCGTTGTTCACATGGAAGATATCTGTGCATACATTTATAGTAAGAAGGAATCATTAGGAGATGATAATATGGCCTCTCATATGGCATCAATGTTAAATCTAGACTTCACATTCAAGGATGAGTTCGCGCACTTACAAGATAACCCTATTCTTGAATATTCAAATGCGCATGAGTTTGAAGAACCAGAATGGGTAAAGATTCTGCTAAGCAGAATTCATGATGATCTTTTCTGGATTGGAGATGTCCTTGTTCGCATCACTACAGAAATAATCATCAGTTAACCAGACTTCTAGTGATTGGACCAATGTTTCCCACTGGTAAGGATGTCAAGAAACAAATTGAGAAAGTTTGTTTGTCTAAGAGTGATAGGCGCGGAATGACAGTTGACCCTATCAAGGAAGATGACATTAAACTCATGACAATGATACTTGGATATAAGTTTCAGCAAGCAAGTAGGTTGAATAGTGTCTCTATAGAAATAGTCCTTGTAGCTATCAAAATAGTGAAGGATAACACCCAACACAACCTATGTGAGATCTTGCGTGGTCAATTGATTGACAATATCAGAATCATCAAACATGATAGGAGCAAAACATTCAGGTTTGGATCTTTGATCATCTATTTGTATCACCATATAGTTGGAAAGGTTGTAGACCTTTATCTCAACAAAGGAAAACCTAAAATGACTCAGATATCTCTTAAAGCCATAGTAGACAGCAGTGCAAGAGATGCAATGAACATGGATATAAAAATATTCTGGGTCAAAATGCAGAACAGGTTCAGACTATCTGAGAAGATAGTTGACAAATACAAGGATAAAATATGCTTTATGGTAGAGACAGATTGCACATGCATGGAGTCTGTTGATGTAGGATTTGACAAACGTCAAATCTTCCCAAGAAACCTGCATGCAAGACAGTTACAAAGAAGAAGAAGCAGACAGAAGAGAGAAGACAGAAGAATGGCTATGGTGGCCAAAAGGCCAGAGGAGACATCATGTTGAAATGAATAATTTCTATATTATCAATAATACTGATTACAAAACTCCTTATGAATTACAAAGCGGTCAATCCTTATAAAGGATACCGAAACCCTAAAAGGGAAACTACAAGAAATAGAAACTGCCTAAGGTTAGCTGAAGCAAACTAGAGTGAATAGGGAAGTTACTAATTAGATCATAATGATTTAAATTAGTAAC
>MU223908.1:2392582-2422577 GCA_018584345.1 Thuja plicata | reverse complement strand
CTATGACAGCTTCTGATAATGATATGAATAAAGTTGATGAAGCATTTGTAAACACCGAGGAAATGAACACAGATGACACATCTCTTCAATAGGATGAAGTTCCTTCCATTGATCCAATAGACTTGGATAAGGAGAAAGATACTCAAGATAATGAGACACCAGTAAAGGAAATTCATGTCAAAAGTGAATGTGTAGATACAAGTTAGAATACTATTTTCTCACCATCTACTCAACCATCCACCTCATTGTTGTCAAGGTTAACTGCTGACTCAGCAATTTTAGATGCATGGGGACAAGAAGACCTTATCAAGATCAACGTCCTTGCCATGGAAAAGGAAAAAGAGAAACATGTGATGAGGAACCCTCACTTTATGGAATCAATAAACATTTTGAATGAGTTAGTTCCTGCTGATAAGAAAGTGTCTAAGGTTCAAACAGTTGAACATGTGGATAGCATACTTACAAACTTCAAAACACATTTCACTATCTTAGTAGAATCAGCTACTAAGATTGCAAAAGATGAATACAAGAAGGAGAGACAAAATTAATTGGTAAATAACTTTACCTTAGATCTAAACTCTCTAAAGATTGGGCAATCTATACTTAAAGAGTTGGCAGCAAAAGGGAAGAAGGTTATTGCAAATTGCATGGACAGAGTGAAGCTCACCTCTGAGCACACTAAACTAAAAGCAGAAGCAGAAGAAATGATGGATAACATAAGGAAATTAGTTTAAAACTCCATGCAAGATATGAACATATGCAATAATGTTTACCAAGGGTAGTTAGACAAAATTGAGAAGGCAAAACTGGAAATTAGCAAGACCAGAATAAGACAAACTCAGTTGAGAAATCCACTTGCGCCATCTCTAGCAGTTCTTAATGAGAACATAAAATAGATTGATAACACCATACAGACATATGATCAAGGTCCTTGCATGGATCTGATAAAAATGGAGAAATTGACATATGCTTTATGCGCGCATCTTCAGACAGTTGATGTAATGAAAGTCTTTTGGCAGAAAGAGATTCAATCTCTTCAAGTTGTGTACCCAGAAGTCTACATGGAGTAAGTATGTTGAAGACTTACAATTTTTGTACACCTTTGTCATTAATGTCAAAGGGCGAGTAGTATAGAATGTGTATATGTGGAAGAAGTATAAATGTATATATGTATATATCATAAAGTATTATGATATACAATCATTTTTGTATGAAGTCATTTTGAGAAACTTAGCCACATTCCTTTGTTGCCATAAATGAAAAAGGGGGAGATTTTTGGCAAGTTGACTTCCTGAGGAAGCATGACTTATTTTGTGTTGTCAATCATGGCAAAAAAGTCATACTTAAGTTCTGTCATAAAAGAAAAAATGATTGTGTGAAAATAGGGCAGACAGACACATACAGAGATTAGTACATCAGCGCACGTGTTAGAGATCACACCAGAGCATGTGTGCTTAGGTATATACTCTATGGTGTATATACATGCTAGATATAGATGCACAAAGTATGGAACATCAGTACGGAAAAGTTACAAGTAGATTAGTAAACCTGCAGTCCAGGAAATAGAGCATGGAAGCCGACTATAGTTTTGGTCAGCGTGAATTAGTTTGAGATGATAAGGTCATGCGCCTATAGTTGTAAGTTTGTATTAATGTAATTAATGTTGTAGTAAACACGCTTAGGCTGACTTGTTCATAAGCATTGTATATTTTGGTTTAAAGGCCGACTAGTGTTATATTTTGGGTCGCGCCTATTCAATTATAAACATATAAGTATGTAATGTAATGTTATGTTACAAGTGTCAATTATTATGCAAAAGGAATTTACAGAGGGATAGTATAATGAAGTCAATAGATGATATAGCTCTTTGAAGGACTAAGAGCATTCACACATACAAGGAACTGATCAGACAGCAGTGTCATCACAACAGTTTATTTTTGATATAGTGCATATCAACATTCAGAGGGTTGTAGCCTTCATCTTATTGGGCAGTGAGCCTAGGTAGTGAGCCATATACCTTTAACAGGGTTTTGTAAAAGACTCCTAATAGGGTCAGACCTTTAGCCAGGTCATTGTACTTAATTTGTAAAGACTGCTTCTAACAGGGCAAAGGAACTTTAAAAGGTTCATTATACCTAGTACAATATTTGTGGGTACTAATCCCCACCAGAGTTTTCCTATGATCAAGGTTCTCCATAATCATATCATGTGTTATGAGTTCTTGTGTTATGTTTCTTTGGATGCACATTTGATATATGTTTAATTGGATAAAATATAATTAATAGATAAACACTGATTCACCCTCGCCCCCCCCCCCCCTCTCAGTGTTTCTAACAATTGCAGCATCATGTTTGCATGTCCCGAGCTGATTATTTGAGAAATATTTGATGAGTTGTTTGGATGACACTAAAGTTGATTGTCAGGATGGTTTGGACAAGCTCATAGAATAGCTTGTATTTGTCCATAATTTAATTTCAGGGTATGTAGTTTGGTTTATATATCTTTTGATGGTTTGAATTTAAGGGTGTAGATTTATTTGCATATGCACTATTCTGCTGCAAGTATTAGTCTTTGCTCAATCAACTATTTAAAGTGACTTATTTTGAGTATTTTGGGTTTGGATATTGGTTAAGAGAAGTTCATATTGGATATTGAATTAAAATAATGTTCCCATGGAATTTCATTCTTTTGATCATGCTACATACTTTAGAGAAGGTTTTGGATAGACCGATAACCTATTTTTAATGCATTTTCACACACTACTTTTGTGTTTAGCTTTGGAACAATTTTTGATACATATGGAAGAATTGTATTATTTCATAAGGCACTTTGATGATGTATTTTATTCCTCTTTATCTCCTAGGGTGGACTATATTGATTATTTTTTTCAAGGCAACTGACCTTGTATTAATAATACTTATATTTTATTTATAACCTTGTTGATGTTTCTGATGGACAAATATCCATATACTTTGGCAAAAGGGATGATATTGGCATTAGACTATTTGAGGTATATTTTGAAGTTAATATAATTCAATTTCAAAGGAAATTTAAAGTGAACAAGGTAGAACCAAGGTGCATGTTACTAATTTAGACTGAAGGTCACCATAGGAAATCAGGAGATTGAATTTTTCATTGTTGGTTCAGTGAATTTCTATTGAAATCTATATTTTTTCATTAAGGACTAGTGTAATCCTTGGTAGTGTGCCTGAATTGGTAGGGATAGTGATTTCCTTAGCTTCTATATTAAAATATTGTAATTATATATTTGGATATAATGACTACAATACTCACCATGTCTTTTCTCATCTTGGGTTTTTCAGATGAACCAAGTGTTCGTGTGTGTATGAAATCATTACTTCTTTTTTACCTGATTGTAGGTTAGATTAATCAATATTTTGTTGGAATTGTGTTTTAATTGATGTAAACTTGGTAAAAGGGGGATTCAAATGTAGAAAAAGATAGTTATCATATTCATTACAATATTTTATATTGATAATGCCTACATTGTATGTTGTCATGATGCATGGAAGTAATTGAGGAAAATAATCATTTGCATATGTGCATTGATGAAGGAAGATCCATGTGTAAATGAAGATAGTCTACACATTTGTTAGGATGAGATCAATTTAGAATGGACAGAATGGAAGCAAAGGCATGTTGCATTTGATGCATAGAGTGATAGTGCAGCGCAACAATGTAAATAGAAGAGTTAAATAGGCCTTTGCAATTAAGACAAGTTGAGAAATTTGATTGAATGTATTAATTGCATATATGATCTTTAATGGATTATCAATATTTATTGACATCAGTGATATGTCTCCTTGAAGTTATCATGCATAGAAGACATTAGAGGTCAAAACCAAGTTCTTAAAATGGAAATTTTTTAAATCTATTTACACTACTACAGAAGTAAAGAAATCTTCTACAAGAATAGAATAGTATTTTATAGGATTAGAGAAGCCTACTACATGAGAAGATTTGTCTACCATAGGAGCATAAAAGTCATTTATAGGAGCAAAAAACTCAGCCACAGGAAACTAATTTATTAACTAAATCTATGTACACTTCTACCAAAGAAAAGTAGTCTGCTACAAGAATATAATAGTATACTACAAGAGCAGAGGTGTTTGTTACAGGAAACTAATTTATTAATTAAACATATTAAGAACTTAATGACAATCATATATAATACAAATATTATTTTCTAATGTCATGTTTAAAGTTTTTTTTATATTTCAATGACACGGGTGTTAAAGAAGAAAGTTTTTTTATTGTATTAAATATCAAACATCTATTTGAGGTTTGAGTGGTAAAACATAGATATTTGAAAAAGATTCACAAGTGATAGAATGGGGTGGAAGACCATGTTGACCAATCAAAGTATGATGTGTTGGACCAATCATGTGATGCAAATCCAAAGCAATGTATTGTCATTAATACTTATCACTGGTAAATGTGAATGTCATTTTTTTGGTAGTTAAACATCGGATCAAAATCCAAATTTAGAAGTTCAAACCAAACAAAAGGAGGAAAAAGGAGATTGCTTTTCAAAAAAAAAATTAGTGGAGAAAAGAGGAAGCAACCATATGTGATTACATGTGTGAGAAAAAAAAAAAAAGTGTAGTTTATTTTTTGTGTTTGGAAAAGACAGTTGAGGAGTTGGTGCAAAAGCAGAGAAAAGAGAGTAATAAAAAATAAAAAATGGAAAGGTTGTTGTGAGAAAAACAATGAAGCTACATAGTTTTTGACAAAACAACACAGGAATGAAAAAGTGAACTCACGGGTCTATGTGTGCTTGTTTTATAAAATTCAAAAAGTCTCTTAAAAAAAAGTAAAGTATGTATGTTGTGGGAATGTATTCGAATGAGGTGAAGTGAAGATTTGGGTGATGTAATGCGTATGCAGTAAAAGGGTTTTATGTGTGAATAATGAAGAGATGCAGACAAGAATTAGTATGCAGAAATTAAAGAAAATATTATTTGTAGTAGTGTGATCATTTGAAGAATATAGACAAGATATTTATTTTGATAAGTGAAGAACTTTGTGAATATACAAAAGTGTGATGAAGTATAAAACAAGTGTGCAGAGATTCAAAATATATAATAATACTTTTGTAGTAAAAAATACATGAAGATGGTACAACCTTAAAAGTAGCATTTGTAAAGAATGCATGCAAGCAGCTGAAATCTGAGACTGGGTATTCACGTATGAGAAGGAATGTAGATTAAGTATTCTGAAAGATTAAAGAAAATGAAAATGATTATGTAGCAACATACATGAGAAGAATAAAGAAAATTTGGTGTAACACTTAAATGGGTGAAAAGGAACAAAGAGAGGGCAGAAGATTGTATGAATATTGACACTAGGGAAGAAACAAGTTGAAATATATTCTTGTAGTAGCAAGTGCATAAAGAAAAGAAGATATTACAGTTGTGAATGGAGTCATATTTTTGGAATTGTAAATGACAAAAGAAGTGTATGTAGTAGAAAAAATACAGGAAGTTGAAGTCTATGTTAAAGTTTAAGAAAAGCACAGAGGTCGCATCATACAAAGAATAAAAGAGCAAGGCAGTAGAGTTTAAGAAGATAATAAGACAAAGAACGATGACAAAAACATATTGTCATAGCAAAGAGAAAAGCATATAAGACTTCCTGTAGCAGCAAACCTTAAGAGACAAGGAGTTCCAGCAGCTACAATAGAAATGAAAGGAGAAGATTATGTAGCAGCATGGATTGAGAGTATGATGGCATGTTGAGTTTTAGTCAAGGAGATGAGAGTTACAAAATGTCATTTGTGAGAAGGTACATATAATGCATTAAATTTTTACTTTGTATTCTTCTAATCTAAGTGGGTGCTCTAATCAGGGGTCGGTGCTCCTTTGGGTTGGTGCCCATAAACTTTTGGGGTTGGTGCTCCTTTGGGTTGGTGCCTATAAACATTAGGCGTGGTTCTCCTTTAAATGGGAGTCCATAAATTTTGTAACCAAATGTGATTATTTATGAGGTTGGATTAGAGAAGTAGACTCTAGCATCTTTTCTCTCTGATTCTTTTCCTCACCGTGGGTTTTCCTCTTTTACATAGTGTCATCTTGTGAATGTCTTGTGTGTGTTTAAATTTTTATCATTCTTTGTGACATCTTCTCATTCATATTAGTGTGTGTTTCATAGAGTTTGAAAGGAAAAATATTTGAAGACTATTGATTAACCCTACTCTTAGTGGTCTATTTGTGTTCCTTAATATCTAAGATAGGTGGTTAAAGTTTTAACTGTGTTGATTCACCTCCCCCCCCCAACACCTAGTAGTGTTCAACAATTGGTATCAGACCAAGGTTCCTCTAGAGAAGGTTCATCAGTACTAACAAACTCTACTACAAACCCTGGCTACATATGTGTAAATGGGGCATTTTATATGTTAAAATAGAGTGCTTTATTCTTTGTTTGAAGGGAAAGGAAAACACAACAAGTAGGAAGAGATTTACGTAGCTTGAGAAAAACTCATTATCAGTTGATATGGATTCCATCAAGATAAAGAGAGGTATTTTATGTAATTACCTAACAATCTCCTTGAATTTATCATGCATAGAAGACATTAGAGGTTGAAACCAAGTGCTTAAAATGGAAACTTTTTAAATTTATTTGAACTTCTACAAAAGAAAAGAATTCTTCTATAGGAATGGAATGATTTCTATAGGAAAGAGTAGTTTGCTACTAAAGCAGAGTTGTCTACCACAAGAGAAGAATAGTCAGCTACATGATTATAAAACTCAGCTACAAGAAATTGATTTATTAATTAAATCTATCTACTGTGCTATAGAAGAAAAGTGGTCTGTTAAAAGAATAGAATAGTCTACTACAAGAGTAGAGATGTTTGCTACCGGAGTAGAACAGTATGCTACAGGAGTAGAAAACTCTACTAAAGGAAACTAATTTATTAAGTAAACAACTTAAGAACTTAATGACAATCATATATATACTACAAGTGTGTTTTTTTAATGTCATGTTTAAATGTTTAAACTTTTTATTATTTGAATGACACGGGTTTTAAAGAAGAAATTTTATTTATTGTATCAAATATCAAATGACTACTTGAGGATTGACTAGTAAAACAAAGATATTTGAAATTGATTCATAAGTGATAGAATGAGGTAGAAGACCATGTTGACCAATCAAAATGTGATATATTGGACCAGTCACGTAATACAAATCCAAAGCAATGTATTGTCATTAATACTTATCACTTGTAAATGTGAATGTCATTTTTTTGGTAGTTGAAAATCATATCAAAATCCAAATTCAGAAGTTCAAACTAAAAAAAAAGAAGAAAAAGGAGATTCCTTTTCGAAAAAAAAATTAGTGGAGAAAAGAGTAAGCAATTATATGTGATTACATATGAGAAAACAAAAAAAAATTGCAGTTTATTTTTTTGTGTTTGAAAAAGACAATAGATGAGTGAGTGCAAAAGCAGAGAAAAGAGTTGGTAATAAAAAAAAAAAATGGCAAGGTGGTTGTGTGATTTTGATAAAACAACAATGAGGCTACATAATTTTTGAGAAAACAACATAGGAATGAAAAAGTGAACTCACATGTCTATGTGTGCTTTCTTTATGAAATTCAAAAATTCTATCTTAAAAAGAAAAAAAAAGTGAGTATGTATGTTGTGGGCATGTATTCAAATGAGGTGAAGAAGTGAAGATTTGGGTGATGTAATGGGTATGCAGAAAAAAGGGTTTATGTGTGAATAATGAAGTGAGGCAGAGTAGACTTGGTATGCATAAATTAATGAAAATATTATTTGTAGTAATATGCTCATTTGAAGAATATAGAACAAGATATTTATTTTGATGAGTGCAGATATTTGTGAATATACACAAGTGTGATGAAGTGAAAACCAAGTGTGCATAGATTCAAAATATATGATAATACTAATGTAGTTGAAAATAAATGAAGGTGATAGATCCTTAAAAGTAGTGTGTGTAACAAATGCATGCAGGTGGCTGAAATTTGAGATTGGGTATTCATGTATGAGAAGGAATGCAGATTAAGTATGTTGAAAGATTAAAGAATAAAAATGATTATGTAGCATCATACTGTTAGGAAAGCAACAATGCAGAAATGCTTTTTGAATGCCAAATTAACAGGGAAATAAGAAACTATATCTCAAAGATGTGCAAGACAATAAAATATAGAATTACCAAACACAAAACACATAGATAAAATACTAGATTTAACGTGGGAAAACCCTTTCGGGAAAAACCCACCTCCCAACAAACCCTTGAGAAACTTTGTATTACATTAAAATGATTTACATACAATGCACTTCAGATTGTTACAGAGGCTCAGATTGCCTTACACTCAACCTAACATAGAATCATGCTACTCACCTCAAATTTATAATAAATTCCATAGACATTTATACACTCTGTGATTCATTATAGAATTTGGTATAGCAACTACCACTCCATGAAATGGTTACTAGCAACCTTAGCACTCCTCTAGTCGGTGGTCCCTTCGGCATCGGTTCACTCCTTTCACTTCGGAGACTCCCTTCGGCATCAAGTCACTCCCTTTGGTATCCAGTCACTCCCTTCGGCATCTAGTCACTCCCTTCAGCCTTAGGTCACTCTCTTCACCTCTGGTCACTCCCTTCTACAGTTTTGCCTCCCCCAAGTCTTTTCGTATGGTGAATTCTCCCTTCGACACTTTTTCCTTCATCGGGTCTTGAAGTACGGTGAATTCTCCCTTTGACACTTTTTCCTCTATTTCATAGTCTCCAATCCATATGGTCCACCGCGCACTTGTCTCCTCACCGCATGGTGAGATTTCCTCCATTGTACGGGTGTCTTTTCATATGGTGATATTGCCACCACCGTACGGTGGACTCCCACTTCATCATTTCTTAACAATCTCCCACTTGATGAAGTACAAAGTCACTCAAAACCATAGACCAATGAACATAGAGAGTATAGAGAAACATGGACTCTAAAGCCCATCAATGTTGATATACCACTCAAACACAAAACCAACAAGAAAAAAATATACCATGTGCACCATTGAGATACTTACATGATAGTCTCATCTCATTCATGAATGTTCCAACCTTCTACCATGCCACTGCCACTGGACACACATAGAATCTATCCACTAAAAAAACCATACAATCTGTCTCACAGAGAACCATAACTCTGTATCCCAAAGCACAAAACCCTCAATCCAAAAAAATAATAAAATGTATCAACATTTGTCACAATCATAGCTGAAATAGAACCCACACTAAGTGCTAACACATCCAACTATACATACCTCTAAGGTATACCAACACGGATTCGAAAACATCACCATATTCAACCTGTTACCTGCAGTCTCAAGCCTCAAGTGTGTTATGCCCTGTATACCCATCCCTACATTTTGTGGGAAAAATGTTGGGTCCCCCTTTTTTCTTTTTGTATTTCCTTGGTTTCCTTTTTGTTTCCTTTTGTTTCCCTCCGAGCTTTGCTTCTGCGAGGGTCGTTTCTCTTTATTTTGGTTTTCCTTCCTCCGGGACCCGGTCCTGGAGTGTGTTTGTCTTTTGAGTCGGCCGGATCCTGAACTCCAGGATTCTCTGTCATCACGTCTTCTTTTATTAGAAGGTGTGGTTGCATGGAATCCCCTAGCCCGGAGTCCAGAGGTTTGACTTTCCTGGGGTTTGTGGAAGAAATTAGTAGGTGTTTTTACCCTCACGGTATAAATAGGATTTACCTATCATTTTTACACTTACCACAATCAAAATACTCACACCAATTAAAGATATTTTAAGGTGATTCAACAGCGTTTAAGTTCAATTTTCTCTCTATGATTAACAGTTACACTAATTAGCAGTATTGGGTTGTGGTCATTCGAAGGTGCACCTCACGTGCTCATTCCTCTACATTCCCCATGTTTTCAAGTAGGCCTCTCTGGTTCTCCTTCGTTCTTTTTGGTTTTGTTTATGTTTCATTCTGGTTTTGGTTTTTGTTGCATGTTCTGTTTGCTTTTTTGTTTCTGGTTTTGTTCATGTTGTCACCTCCCGTTGGTGGGATGGCTATGCCAGAGGGTTTTCCACCCTCTTTGCAGTTGTAAATTGATATAAATAGCTTGTATATACCTCTTAGTTTAGTGGTTTCTATATATAGTTGTATATAGTTTGTCCTCGGGTCAACCTGCAAGTTGTACTTTGGCTCTTGTGGTGCTTCGGCCCTCTGTATATTTGATGTATATCCTCCCTATTTTTTGGTGAGCTCTCTGTGCCCTTTCATGTTTAAACCAGATTGTTGATCTCGCTCTCATGGTGTTCGCCTGGTTCAAACTTTGCACCTCGCATGTTTGAGCCATGGAAATTTTCTCTCTCTTCTGTCCTTTCATCTTAATGGTAGGATTAATTTCCCATGAGCAGGAATTCAAAAGACATCCCATCTGGCCTTCATTTCCCTTATGTTATCCCACTTGTCATCATTAAGAGTCTTTACGCCATCTGTCGTGCGGCCATGTGACAACCCATGGCAGCCAAGTATGGCTCGCTCCTGGTCATGTCGACAATGGTTAGTTTCTCTGGCTTCTCAAGGTACTGGGAAGCCCCTGGGTATTCATTCCAAATTTTTTTCCTAAATTAATACCCCAGAGCATCTAGGCATTGATCAAAATCTTACCTTTGCTAACTTTGATATTCTGGGATTTTGATGCATACTAATA
Organism: Thuja plicata; assembly: GCA_018584345.1. Classification (NCBI taxonomy): domain Eukaryota; kingdom Viridiplantae; phylum Streptophyta; class Pinopsida; order Cupressales; family Cupressaceae; genus Thuja; species Thuja plicata. The sequence goes on along the minus strand of MU223908.1, from coordinate 2,411,870 downwards.
TTCTTTGAACAGGTGCAAGATGGAGGTGAATTCCCTAGGGTCCCTAAAAGGTTGTATTTTTTTCATATTATGTGTATTGATGGTTCTCTAATCTTGTAGGTTGTAGATAATCCATCATGTCTAAAGTAACAACTCCTCCTAGAAGTCCAGAGCTTCCAACCACCTCCACTCGGGCGGCCACAAAAAAAAAGGCAGAGAATATGTTGGCCAAACTTTCATTAACCTCCAAGTACCTGAGAGAGGGTGTTCTTGTGGGGTCCAAAGAGGATTCCAAACTATAGGAAATCATAGATACTAAGACCAAACTATGGGCTGAAATGCAAAGCCTGGTCCAAACCATATACCAATAGAGGGACACTGGAGATGATATGGAAAAGTACGTCGCTGCCTCCAAAATTATCAAGGTTGCAAGTTTTCCCTACTCAGTGCAAGCATTGGAGCTGATCCTTCAACTAGAAAATCTTTACAATGCCCCCACCTAGGTTGTTTTACTCGCTGATCCCCTACCACTACACTACCTGGCGTCCATCGTCAATTTGGATGCTGTCACTTTTGCTTCGGGGATTGGGATCCCCGAATTCAAGGGAGATATTGTTATCTCCCATTCTGTTTCACTACAGGAGTTTGAGGAGATCTCCCTCCTCACCCTTAAACATCTCAAGTCTCACTAGATGAAGTCCCCGAGAAGGGACTATAAAAATATGAAGATGGAGATTTCGCGCAGAGACTTCAAAGAATGCATTTAGGTGGGAATCATATTTTTGTGCAGCCTCTTCAGAGAGCCCCATGCCTGGGAATTTTGGCCATGGATTTATTAATTCCTCTACTACATCACCACCCACATTCAGACCTTCAACTAGGTGGCTATCATCACCAATCATGTAGATGCTCAGCTGAAGAGTGTCCTCCAGAATTCAAAATTCTACATGATATCCTATGTATTGTGGGAACTGGCCCAACAGAGACCCACTTTTTAGGTATTGCAAATAGTGGACATTCTTGGGAATAGGGCCGGCTAGTTGGTCCCATGGGAGAATTATCCCCAAGTTTAGTGGGAACTCAGCTTCCCTAATTTTTGCAGGGTGAACAACGCATTCATTTACCACAACATTTTGACACTTACTCGGGACACCGAGTACCAGTTGTCGCAGGAGGCGATGAACCTGGTGAGCACTTACAGAATTATTTTATTCAATTCCAAGAGCATACTTACATTCAGGTGATCGAATTCTCTAGGAAACCCTACCTACTCCACAAGCATTATGGGGATAGGATTATTCTTTTGGAGTTCTACAGGAAAATTTTGGAGCTCCACGCATTCTTTGCCTTGAAAAATGTCATATCAATTCCATTCCTGGTCACTTGTGGGAACTATTCTTGTAGTCTCACGGTTGCCAAGGAGGCCGATAATGAGTTAAAGAGTCTGGGATTGGAAAAATTCCACCATATTAGAAGCAATTTTGATCTAGTTGGAAAAATAAGGGAGGTGCTACCCCAAGCATCTACACCGCACAAAGATGATATTGAAGATTTCTGGGCAGATTGCCAGGACAGTTTTGACCTCCGGGCCTGGCAGCACTCTTGAATCTCCAAAGGTTTAATGAAGGCCCTTAACCTTTGGGGCTTCCCGAAATATTTTACACATGATGGGCCTCTAGAGGACCCATCATATAAAGAGCAAGGGATCAAAAAATTGGATCTCCCTTCGATGGATTGGGGCACCCTAGAGAACCTAACAATTGAAGATGTGTGTCACCCCATTATTGATAATAGTCATAATTATTTTGAGAGGGTGTGTCTGAGGACCACCCGTAAAGGCCCAATTGTGTGGAGGTCTACTTCAACCTCCAGAGCCACGGGACCAAGCAAAAGCAAAGGGAAGGAGAAAGAAAGTGCCCCGGCCCAAGTACATTCCCAAGGTCTTCTCCCCATGATGGTGCAAATTCATGAACAGATGGAGGTGTCTAGGATGATGAGCCAAAAGCTAAGCACCTAGCTCTCCCCTTGTCTCCTTGCAACTCCAGTAGTATCTTCTTGCCTGATGAGATCCCCCTCATTGGAAACACTAATGAGTAGGTAGACATTTGCCGATGTAGAGTCTATAGATATTCTGGATGTCGGTGCCCCATTACAAAGAAAGAAGAAGCAGAAGGAAGCCCATCCCCCAAGCATAGACATGGGCCCTAGTATGCCCAATGTTCCCCCAATGGAAGTAAGTTCAAACTCCCCCAAACTGGATGATATTTCAGAGATCTCTCCCCCACATGATGACTTCAATGAAATCTTTAGGACAAATGAGCTCATGAACCTACACGATGAAACAGATAAAGTGGTGGAAGAAATTATCGCCTAGGAGAAGGAAAGGACCCCTGCCAATGAAGAAATCCCAAAAAAAGAAATTTCCACGGAGAAGGAGACCTGGGAAGAAGCATAGAAGGAACTTGAGCGGGAGGAAAGACTAGTCTAGGGGACCAAGGCAGAATCAAGGCAAGTAAATGATGAGCAACCAATGACTGGGGAAATCGAACCTATGGAATCAACTGTACCCCCAACTATCACACTCCAAATGCCTTTTGTTACTATAGGTGACCAAGCACCCCTGAGTACATTCAGCGAGGTGGTCTCAGCGGCCCAACTATCAAACATTGGCTAGACACCTCCGCCACCTCTGGAGAACGTTCCAATAGAGAAAGATGTTCCAACAAATAATGTCAAAGGTGAAAAACAGCAGCAAGATGAGGGGAAGAACCCCAAGGATATAAATGTCAATTCAACAGATGCTGAGAAGGATGGGGAAATCCCCAATGATACAAGTGATACTAATGCCAGCGGAGAGGAGGTCTTGGACACCACGGATAAGGACACCACCAGGGTGGAAGATATTGAAGCCTCCGAAGAGCAGGAAAAGGAATAGGAAAAGGAGAAAGAACCTGATGAAATCGCAGATACTGAGAATGCACCGCCAGACTCCGAAGGAAGCCCCAACACCTAGGACTTGGCAACAAAACTGCCCCAACCGCCATAATGGCTGGTGGAATGTAGAAAGAGAAAGGCCCCGGTAGTAGCAACAAGTTTTCCCCTCTCCTTGGTTGAGATGATGGCCCAGAACGCAGGGGCCAAGAAGCCTAAAAAGTCCTGGATAGTCCATACCCTCTAGACTGGTCCAGGAGGCAGCATAGTTGTAATAATTGAGACACCTCCCCTAGATGCAAATGCGGCAGCTGCAAGATCTAAATATTATGCAATCACAGAGGTGCCTCTAGGGAGTAGAGATAAGCAGGGAGAGATGGACCTGCTAAGAGAGGCAACCTCTGGACCACCACTCCCGCAGGGTGACATGGATGCTCTAAGGGCCATGAAGAAAAAGGTGCAGGTTGTGGCCAGGTGGATCACCGAATAGATCAAGACCGTAAGGCAATTTTTGGATGTATCACTCCCGGGCCTTTACTTGGCCAAAAATATCTTCGGCCAAGTAACCAATGTCATTGTCCTATGGGAAGGGGACTTAGAAATATGAAGGGCGGAGGACCGGATTGGATGATGTCATCAACTCTAGGGAAGAGGTTGTTACAAAGATGAGAATTTTGGGAGAGGAATCATTCGAATTCCTCCGGGCCTAGTACTCTAGAATTGGCTTCAAAATTGACCTTAAAAGAGAAAGTCACAGTGGTCTAGTATCCTTTGGACCTATTTAAAGAATTCATTGGAAGGGTCTCACAAGTTGATCCCTTCACCACCAGAATGTGCACCATGAAGGATTACATCCTTAGTAAATCTGATGAGTTGATGGAGTCCCAGTATCAGTTTGTCAGGGACTTCAATAGAGGAAATTTATCAAGAATATCTAAAATGATGCTCCAGGCTCATGACTCCTTGAAAATAGTAGATGAATTCTGGGATGGGGCCAGATATATTGAAGAGAAGTTTGGAATTATCTGTGACCGGTGGAATAGCATCAAGGACATAGATGAATATGGCATCAGCCAAATTTTGGAGACATTCAAAAATAGCAAGGGATAGTAATGTTCTCTGAATTCTAGAGATATCCACCAAAGAGGTCCAGTTTGAACATTCTTTATTCTTTGAGCCTAAGCTCCTAGATTCCAAAATTCTGGATCCAACAGTTTTGTATTCTTTTGGCGACCAATGTCCAGGTTCCCTGGAGCTAACCGGTCATTATCCAGCAGTTAATAAGGGTGTTAGAAAGTAGGTGACCCTGGTAAGGTATGTCAGATAGAGGGATGGCCCTGACAGGTGATCTTCCCAAGGTGCCACTCCAGCATTAACTACATGGTGCATCAAAGACAGTGAGCCACATTTTGCATTAATGAGGCATGTAGCCTCAAACTTTGGGAAGATTGGATTTCTTCTATTCTTTCTCTGGCACTCTTCTCGAGGCCAATTCTTCCATCCTTTCTTCTTGTCTTCTTCTGATTTTTCATACTACTCTTTTTGAGGTGATTGTAAGTGGTGCAGGTAGTACCGGCCATTGGATATTGTATTTTAATGTTGAGTGTAGAGTTAGATTAGGTTAAACTTTTGGGAAAGTATGTGTATAAATAACAATTCTGACCTCATCTCAAGGGTCAGAAAAATTGATGATTTTGCAATCCAATACTATTTGCATTTAGTATTTCATTTCTTGTAGTTGCAGAGCTCAATTCTTGATATTTCTTAGTAGTTAGATGCTCTCTTAGAGCCATGGATGTACACCAGTGATTCTAGAAACTTGTTAATGAAGAAGGAAGAGTTCTGGCAATGATGTTGGCGTTTAAATCTCTGAGTTATGCTGTATTTTTCTGATGTCCCTTGCTCTAGTGTTTTAAGTATATTAACGACCTCTTTTCCCCTTACTATTGAACATGTGTGAATCATTGGTTCTTTATATGTTCAGTATTTAGTATAGTTAATTAGAGCATGGTTGATGTTTGGAATATTTAGCATAACAATAAGTAGAAGGAATGAACTCTTAACCCTGGCATATCTTTATGCTCTTTATTTGGTAAACTAATGTGCGCTTGTAGGAAACCCTGACCCACTAACAAAATCCCTGGAGAAGATGAGCCAAAAACTAGCTATCCCCCCGAACAAAAATAGTCACACACCCAATTTAGCTCCCCGCACTGTCAAGACCCGACACTCAGGTGCTTGAAGGCCTGGAGAATTTATTCGCTAGACAACCTTTACAGGAGAAGTAGGCTGGTACCCCAGTACCCGGTGATAACTTACATCTATTGATGAGACCGGTCACAAAGTCCCGTCAACAGAAACTAGCGCTAGAAGGAGGGCATGAGTTCATCCACTTCAAAATATTTTAACTTAACACTACCCGAGGGTTCCCCAAGCCATAGTTTTAGGAATCAAGCTTTCAGTGGGATTGGATTTTTTTTGCCCACTCATTTTGAAAGAATCCTTTGATCAGACCCAAACCCCAGAAATTTTGTTGAACTCAATCCTCCTACTTGAAGGAAAAGGACCCCGAAGACCAAACAACCTGCCAACCTTATCTGGTGATTTTCTATGTAGTAGAATACCTAACTTCCTCAGATAACCTCGGGGACCAGCTCTCAATCTAGCCAAAATCAAACACCCTCAATGGCTACTTACTTTGGTAACACTGGGTCCCCAATGGGGTAGTTTCTTGGTGTTACCAATGATCTTCCTCTGCACCCAGAGAAGATCTACCCCAGATATGAGCATCTAGGCTCACGAACCGTAGAAGATCATATGTAGGCATACAAAGATACCATGAACCAACATTGGATCCAACATCAAGATGTTGTGCCCAAATGTTTTCTCTATCCTTGGGACAAAATGAGTTAAACAGGTACCTTAACTTGCCTGCCAACTCCATCAACAGTTGGCAGAATATGGAAGATGCCTTCCTGGCAGGCTTATGCATACACGTGGACCCGACATGGTCTCACAGCCAGTTTATCTCCATTAGGAAGGAACCAAACAAACCTCTCACAACATTCAACCACTGGTTCCTATGAAGTAGGAAAAAGGGGAAATGTAAGATTGGAAAAGGATGTAATAAGTTTTGGTTATGTTTATGATGTTTTGATTTCCTTAAACCTACTTTAAATTTAATTGAAGTTTTTATTGAAATGTGTATTAAGAGGAAAGTAAGACATTCCACTTTTATCCTCAAATGCACAAATGAAAGATCCAAGTTGATCAACCCAAAAGAGGGATTAATGCACAAATGAATCAATCATTTGGAAATAAAAACAAAGAGGGAAATCTTAAATTATATTAATTGATAATGTAGATATGATATATGATAGTAATTGAAAAGGATGAGAAGAACAACTGACCTTAAAGAATTGCAGATCTAGAAAATGGTTTTTTTGAGGTCTGTAGACTGTTTCAAGAAAATCTGAAGTATGATTTGGAACCGGAACGCAGAGACGAACAAAACCCAAAAATATTTTTCCAATCTGACATCATCTTATGAAAATTTTTGACCTTGACCCACAAATTTCACCCCTGACCCAATGATGTCGACCCTAACCTACACAGCGTAGATAGAAAATCTATTCGCAGAGCCCGAAAGAAAGCCGAAAAGGGTATCTAAATATGAGTCCAAATCCACAGTCCCAAACCTATACCTCCAAGAAAAAGAGGTTTGTTTTTTTGGGGGGAGGGGTTTTCCTTAGTTAAACCCTAGTTTTGGAATTAACCTAAAATATATGTAATTGAATTTGCAGAAGTAAACAAAGTAAATGCATAAATTCACCTTGCTTGTAAAAGTCCTTGTGGAGGATTTGAATACTTGACTCCACAAGTATGTATGCACCAATGGATCTAGAATTTAGAATGTAGGATGTCTTCAATTAATTTCTTGTAAATCTCTAACGCCAAATCTTGAATGGGTTCTTGATTATGAAGAGGCTTTGGAAGAAGATGGATGGAGAGATCACCAAAAAGGGCACTATGTGGCTTGAATCCTTCAATGGCCTCCCATGGATCTCTTTGAATGCTTGAAGGATTGAGGGTGGATGAATCCATGCTTCAAATCTTGCTTGATTGCTTGCTTGAATCTTCTCTTGATGATGTTTCTCAATTTCTCAAGGATGCTCAGGCTTCAATAGAGAACTTTGAGAAAATGAGGGGAGAAAGGCTCCCTTTTATATGAAATTAGGGCACAATATTCTAAGGAGACCAACATAGGAGAATTAAATTCTCATTCAAGCCTTTACCCCTAGGAGAGGACCTAAGTTAAATATAATTTAGGAAAAACCGATTTGGAACCCAAAATAGTAGACGTGAAAGCGGGAAGTAACTTTTTGCAAAGACGGACATCCAGAAATTGTTGGACCCTGAGATTTGAACCCTGGGTCAAGGTCAAGGTAAAAATTGACCTAGGTCAAGGTCGAGGTTGACATAGACCCAAAAGTTTGACCCTAACCCTAAGGTCAAAGACCTTAGATCTGCAATCCAAGATGCAAAAATCAGGTTGGAAAGAAGTGGAAAGAGAGGCAGAATAGGGGGAAAGCCAGGTCAAAGTTAGGAACCCATTAAAGGTGCTTGATATGATCCCAAACCACTTACTCAAAAGGCTAAACTATTCTACCATGGAAGTGCTTCCATTTTCTGACTATACAGTTCCAACGCACCTTGAAGCGGTGCATGGGCCCCTTCATCCCATCCACGGACGTGACCATCCAGACATATCTTAATGCCATGGACCCTTTTGTCTCCACTCTCCTTTGGAGAACCACCACCACAAATGACCGGGCTACTCTGGAAATGGTTTACAACCTAGCCTTGGAGTTGTCCCACGGCTTGAGAAAAGCTCCTGGTGGAATTGGGCAGAGCACGCCATTCAACAAGATACCCGATGGAACTTCTTACACTGGGGGATACAACCCCAAGTAGTTAATGGGTGCTCCAACGATGGCCATGAACCCACCACCGCCGATAGACCAGCAGGCCCGGTACATATATCCATCACAAACCTAGACAACACTGGGTCTAGAATTCATTCCCTGGAACTAGTCGCAACAAATGCAACCATTGACACAACCCTCTGGAATACCCTTCTTCCAGTCACCCACAGCTAGAGGATTGCAATCCTCGACTCTGGGAGCTGCTACCACTTTCTTGGAGAACCAGCCACAACAATCATCACACTATGACACAAACACCCAGCTGTCTGCTGAGGTTGAATCCCTCTGGTAATTGGTGTCCTCTCTGATTGTGGAAATGGGACAGCTGAATGTGGGGCCTTCTGCACCCCACAACCCCAATTCCCAGAGAGGGAATATCTTCTCTAGAAAATGAAATACCAATCCTAGAGGAAGAAACTACAATGGGCCTCAGCCCAATCAATAGCAATGGAACAAAAATCCAAATGCTGAAGGTCCTCCCCTGAACCAAAACACTACTCAGGACGGTACTGGACCCAGTCATTCTCCATAGCTTGCAGAATTTCACCCCCTGACCAAGTGGTGTAGATTCCATGACATCGGATCTCATTCTGAGGTGAACTGCAGCACACTGGAGAAGGTCATCATGATCTCCCAGTTGGACAGACAATAGTCTATTGAGCCTACTCCTCCAGAAACATCAGTTCAGGAGCCTACTCACAGTGCCTTCACCTATGAGACCATCTTCTTTGGGATAGAGAAAGAGGATGAAAAAGAGCTTGAATTGCAGGGGTTCTTTGATGAGTCTATCCTGGCCTTTGAGGCCAATGCCTTCACCAACCCAAGGACTCCCTACAACACTTGGATTCAGGCTGGAAAAGGACCAGTTTACATGCCAACACCTCCCAAAGATACCCCTCCCTGGGACAATACAACTTATCACTCCTTCCCATCGAAAGGGCCTAGCTCTAACCAAGCTAAGGATCTGGCCGAGGGAAGCCAAATTTATTTGAGGGGAAGGTTTGACATCACAAAGGCATTGGAAAGAACCACCACCTCCATGACCTTGATGGAGGTTTTGTTGAATTGTCCCAAGAAAAAGAAGTCCTCTCTAAAGCTCTTGGGAAACCCAAAAGTTGTTAATCGCCCACCCAAGACTGTCACTTTTGACGATGCCAATGCGGCTATCTTCTAAGAAAATATAGAGGATCCTCCCTTTTTGCTAGACCTGAAAATACAAGGGAAGAACCTACACAACTTCTTGGTAGACTCCAGAGCTTCTGGAAACATCATGTCATTATCTATATGCTAGAAGCTTAGACTCTTTCCCACTCCATCCAAAGGTGCAATAGTCCAGCTGGACAAAATTGCTATAAAAATGGTAGGTGAGCTTAAGAACATTTGGATTCATCTCATCCAAGACCCCCAGATATCAAGCATAATAGACATCCAAGTGGTGGACATCCCTGAAAATTATGGGGTGTTGTTAAGTCAGAATTGGTCTAAGGCCCTTAATGGTTATTTCTCTATGGACTTCTCCCACTTGTGGCTCCCCTGAGAGGGGCAGTCTAACCAGATATGGGTAGAAATTGAGCCCTAGATGAAGCAAACCTTCACCAAAGTTGGGAGGGTAAATGAAGTCCTTTTCTCTTAGACCTCCCCCAAGGTGTACTGACCCCTCGAGATCCTCACATTTGATTTCACCCCCGAGGAGGATCCCATAGTTTCTCAGATAATTCAAGACCTGGATGAAAAACTGAGGGGTGAGGTTAACTCATAAGGTAACACAACAATACCTACTACACTCTTGTTTGACACTTGGCTTCGGGTGCATTACCAAAAACATTTTGAATTAGAGTGTGAGCCTTGCATCAACATTGCTACCCGCCATATCAATACCCTCTGGGAGAAAGAACACAAAGCGGATTTTCCTAGACCCAGCAATCATTCTAACAATATGCCCAAGGTGTTGCCTATCCAGGAATCCCAACCATAGGCTACTCCAAAGGAAAACCTCACCCATGCACCATCAAAGCTGGAGGAAACTCCTCCCAACCTTCCCAAAATAAATCCAAATGCCACTTTTCCTTCCTAGCCCCAGAAAATGAACAATGACTTGTGGACCGTAAATTTTGACGGGTCCCGGTCTAAACAAGGCTACAGGGCCAGAGTGGAGTTGATCAACCCATGGGGGAAATCTTTCCTCACATCTTATAGGCTGTATTTTAACTGCACAAAAAATGTCACTGAGTATGAGGCCTTGGTCCTTGGACTCCTATTCACTCTAAGAAAGGGAATCACCTGCCTATGGGCAATGGGTGATTCAGAGTTAATTGTTAAATAGGTCCAGAGCTAATATACTTGTCATGACAAAAGGTTGGCCACATACCACAACCAGGCATGGAGCCTCATTGAATATTTTGATGCCTTCAACATTGAACTCATTCCCCAAAAAATTCAACTACGTTCTGGATGCCCTTGCCGTATCTGCCAGCACCCTTGAGCCAATGGCTAGCTCACGGCTTTGGAAGTTTTCTATTGAGATGGTCCCCACCCAATCCATTCTAGACAATATCACCAACTTTCAGGTCTTTGAGGATGATCAACATATTATGGCCTTCATGGCCAATGTTGGTATTTTTGAGGACCAGATAGTGGAAGAAAGAGATCATGACGATACCGGGCAAGGTGAAGAGAATGATGGGATCATAGACTTACCAACCAACACCATCCCTAAGGGGATGGTAGGGGATGGTAGTGCTAGAACACATCTTTGATTCAGACCCCCAGGGCTAAGAGAAGATATCATCATCCTCTGAGGGAGGAAATTTTGAAAAGATCAACATCGGCCAGGCCAGTGAGAAATAATTTGTACACATTAGCACCTCCTGCTCCCCAGAGGAGAAGGAGAAGATTCTCATGGTTCTCTAATAATACATTGATGTAATCACATGGGGGTATGAGGATCTGAAGACCTATGACACATCCATCATGATCCATACCATCCCACTGAAACCTGATGCTAAGACCTTCTGGTAGAAGCAAAGACTGGTAAACCCATTGATAGAACCTCTAACTCATCAGGAGGTTCAAAAAATGCTATCAGCCCAGATTATCTTTCCAATCTGGCACACAGCTTGGGTTTCCAACCTCATCCCTGTAAGGAAGAAGAGAAGCAAGATCTGCCTTTGCATGGATTTTTACAATTTTAACAAGGCATCTAAAAATGATAATCACCCTCTCCCCTCATTGGATGAGGTATTACAAATTGTGAATGGATCCCAAATGATGTCCTTCCTGGATGGGTACTCCATGTATAACCAGATCATGGTTAAGTATGAAAATAGAGACAAAATGGCATTCACCACCAAGTGGGGAATGTTTTCATACTAAAGGATTCCCTTTGGCCTTATTAACATAGGGACAACATTGCAAAAGGTTATAGACATCATGTTTGAAGGCCTAGTTAACAGATGCATAATCATCTACATGGATGATTTGACCGTCTTTTCCTGGGATAGGCGTGATCACTTTGCCCACCTCGCCCAAATTTCTGAGAGATGTCACCAGTATGTAATTTCCCTCAACCCTAAGAAATGTATGTTCAGGGTCACCAAAGGGAAGCTGCTCAGGCATATCATCTCTGAGAAGGGTAATATCCATTGACCCTGAGAGAGCTAAAGCACTGTTGAATGTATAGATTCCTGGCAGCAAGAAAGAAATGAGGTCTTTCTTCAGAAAGATAAACTTTGTCGGGCAATTCATTATTGGATTTGCCAAGATAGTAAAACCACTCAATGACATGATGAAGAAAGACACGAATATTGAGTGGAGCCCCGAAGCAAATCGAGCATTTTCTCAGATCAAGAAAACCATAGTGGAGGCACAAACCCTAGAAAGTCTGGACTATTCCCTCCCATTCCACATATACTCCTTCGCCTCACCGCATTCTGCAGCAGCAGTCCTAACCCAAAAAGTTGAAGGGGAAGAATGACCTATTGCCTTCATGAGCTCCCCCTTCAAGATCTCCAAAGTCTGATACTCATCTTTGGAAAAGAAGTCCTTTGCTCTAGTCTGCATCGTGAATAAATTTTGGCATTATATTCTCTGGAGAAAAGTCCATGCTATCATCCCGGACCAAGCTTTAAAATCTCTACTATTGCAGAGTGAATTGGGTGAATATCGAGGGAAATGGATGGCCATCCTCCAAGAGTGTGATCTATAAATGCAACCCATGAAATAGTCTGAGGCCAGGGACTATGTAGAGCAATGGCAAAATGAACTCCAGACTTTGAATTTCAAACTTACAAAGTGGATTCCGTCACCCAAGACCCATGGTATACCGATCTGGTGTACCTATTTCTCAACAAAAGATGCTTGGAGGGGCTTCCCCAAAACAAATGTCTTGTGTTGCGGCTAAAAAGTGCACACTTCAAGATAAAAAAATGGAATGATTTTCCTCAGGAACTATGAAGGGATATACCTCTAGTGCATAGATAGGAACCAAAATACTAAACTGATTGAAGAATTTCATGGGAAGTTTGGGACTGGGCATGGCTCAGCTGATGCCACTACCCACCAAATTCTCCAGGCTAGATACTATTGGCCCTTCATCTTCAAGGATGTCTACACTCACGTTAGGAGATGCCACACATACCAAATGGCAACACATCATGAGCGGAACCTAGTCATGCCTTTGCAGCCGGTCTTTGAAGTTAGACCCTTCACCCAATGGGCATTTGATTTTATCAAGGAAATCAACCCCAACTCATCTGCCAGCCACCAGTACATTCTGACTGATACCGATTATTGCACCTAGTGGTCTCAAGCGATTCCTTGCAAAAACAATAGGGCAGATGTAGTTATTAAATTCCTGGAAGAAAACATAGTCACCTGTTTCAAAATGCCATTCTCTATAGTGTGTGACAATGGTCTAGCATTTTCTTTGGTGTAGTTACTTGAATGGACCTACGAACAGAGGATCACCTTAAATTTCTCCAGCAACTACTACCCCTAAGGTAATGGTGTGGTTGAATCTACTAATAAAAACCTGTTGGAGGTGATCAAAAACTTGTTAGAACAAAACCCTTGGGACTGGCACCAAAAGCTTAGGTTCTCCCTTTGGGTAGATCACATAATAATTAAGGTAGCCCTCGGGACATCACCATTTCACCTGGTTTATGGCCATAATCCAGTATTCCTTATCAACTTACAAATCCTAGTCTTACAGTTTATGCAGGAATTCAACAACCGGGACAACATTATGGAGCTTTGGCTCCTAAACCTGGTAAGAATGGAAGAACAAAGATATGTAGCACTACAATACTTCGTGCATCACCAAGCAGTATTTAAGCAATGGTTTGACCGAAGAGCCCAATATAAGGCCTTTCAAATTTCAGACTTGGTCCTTTTGTGGGACAAAGCCTAGGAAAAGAAGGGAAAGCACACTAAGTTTCAATGGCTCTGGCTTGGACCATATCTGATATCTCAGATCTGCAGGGCAAATACTTATCACCTCAATACCATGACCGAAGGAGCCGTCCCATTGCCCATCAGTGGACAGTTTCTCAAGCACTATTTTGAATAGGGTGGGTGGAAATTTTGTTCAAAGTTGTACTATATATAAAGTCTTTTCTTGTAAATATCTTTCCTAGTGCTCCTCTTGTAGTGACTTGTCCTTGTAAATAGTTTGTCGACCATCCTCCGAGACCGTCTTTTTTTTTCTTGCTTACTTTTGTTTTTGGGTTTTGTTTCTTTTGGGCTCCCAGTGTGTTGTCTTCTTCTTATAGACAGGTATGCTTCGCATAACATCTAGTCCCTGGAATGGTACCTTATGCATTCTGGGTAGTTTGGAATCTATTCTTATCATGCTGGAATTTGTCCGCACTCCAGAGTTTTTTTGTGTGTATGGTAACAGGTTACGAGTAATCTTCATCAGATTCATATCTTGAAAGTCTGGACATCGGTTAATAGAAAATCCAAGAAGAAGTAATCACAATCCTCAAGGGTAGATCAGTTGCACTGGTTATAGGCCAAGTCTCAAAATCAAAAAAACATCTTAGGTCTAGAACATTCTCTCATATTTGGCAATTTAAAATAGGTCGCTAGGTGAAAGAAGTACCATCGTAAAACTTAGCTAAGCTTAAGGTTCACGGTGAAAGGAGTATCGCCTTCCCATCTTCAAAAGAAAAGAAAAAGAAAAGAAAAGAACTTAAGAATAGAGAATTCTGGTATCCTAGGGAAGCGTGCAAGATAGGATGACTTTGGCTCAATTTATTCAGTGCCTCATCTCTACTTCTCTTGGAAATCATCAGCTTGATTTTCTTTCAAAGCACACACCTCACAGCTGACGAAAGACCAAAATATTGAACCAATGATGAGTCTAATTTTCTCAGACACCTCACACTTTGCAAGAAAAATTATCCAGGTAAAGACTAATTCTGGTTTTGCTAACTAGAGATTCTGAAGTTCTCGAATGTGCCAAGGCATTCATCCCAATGAGTCACCATTTGTTATGCCTTGCATACTCATCCCTACATTTCGTGGGAAAAATGTTGGGTCCCCCTTTTTTCTTTTTGTGTTTCCTTGGTTTCCTTTTTGTTTCCTTTTGTTTCCCTCTGGGCTTTGCTTCCGTGAGGGTCGTTTCTCTTTCTTTTGGTTTTCCTTCCTCTGGGACTCGGTCCTGGAGTGTTTTTTTCTTTTGAGTCGACTGGATCCTGGACTCTGGGATTCTTTGTCATCACATCTTCTTTTATTAGAAGGTGCGATTGCATGGAATCCTTGAGCCTAGAGTCTGGAGGTTTACCTTTCCTGGGGGTTGTGGAAGAAATTAGAAGGTGTTTTTATCCTCGTAGTATAAATAGGATTTACTATTCATTTTTACACTTACCGCGATCAAAATACTCAAATCAATTAAAGTGATTTTAAGGTAATTAAGGCTATTCAACAACGTTTGAGTTCAATTTTCTCTCTATGATTAACGATTGGTTAACAGCAATTAGCAGTATTGGGTCATGGTCATTTGAAGGTGAATGAGTTGTAGAGTTCCTCCCATGCTTGTTCCTCCCCATTCCCCTTATTTTTAGGTAGGCCTCTTTGGTTCTCCTTTTTACTTTTGGTTTTGTTTCTGTTTTGTTCTGGTTTTGGTTTTTGTTGTGTCTTTTGTTTGCTTTTTCTTTCTGGTTTTCTTCCTATTGTCACCTCCTGTTGGTGGTATGGCTCTACCAGAGGGTTTTTCACCCTATGTGTAGTTTCAAATTGATATAAATAGCTTGTATATACCTCATAGTTTAGTGGTTTTTGTATATAGTTGTATATAGTTTGTCCTCCGGTCGACCTGCGAGTTGTGCTTCGGCCCTCCTGGTGCTTTGACCCTCTGTATATTTGATGTATATCCTCCCTATTTTGTGGCAAGCTTGCCATGCCCTTTCATGTTTAAAATAGATTTTTGAGCTTTCCCTCATGGTGTTTGCCTGGTTTGAACTCCGCACCTCACCTGTTTAAGCCATGGTAGTTTTCTCTCTCTTCTATCCTTTCATCTTAATGGCGGGATTAATTTCCCGCGAGTGGGCATTCAAACGACATCCCATCTGGCCTTCATTTCCCTTGTGTCAACCCACTTTTCATCATTAAGATTATTTATGTCATCTATCACATGGCCACGTGACAACCCATGTCAGCCAAGTATGACTCACTCTCGGTCAGGTCGACAACGGCTAGTTTCTCTAGCTTCTCTAGGTATTGGGAAGCCCCTGGGCCTTCATTCCATTTTTGTCACCTAAATTAATACCTTGGAGCTTCCGAGCGTTGATCAGAATCTGACCTTTGCTAACTTTGATATTCCACGATTTTGATGCATACTAATATTCTTTGAATAGGTGCAAGATGGCGGTGAATTCCCCAAGGTCCCTGAAAGGTTGTATTTTTGTCATATTATGGGTATTGATGGTTCTCCAGTCTTGTAGGTTGCAGATAATCCATCATGTCTGAAGTAACAACTCCTCCTAGAAGTATGGAGCTTCCAACCACCTCCACTAGCGTGGCCATGAAAACAAAGGCAGAGAAGATGTTGGCCAAACTTATGTTAACCTCCAAGTACCTGAGGGAGGTTTTTCTTGTGGGGTCCAAAGTGAACTCCAAACTACAGGAAATCACAGATACTAAGCTTGGACTATGGGCTGAAATGCAGAGCCTATTCCAAACCATAAACCAATAGAGGGCCGTCGAAGATGATATGGAAAAGTACGTGGCCACCTCTAGAATTATCAAGGTTGTAATTTTTCCCTACTCGGTGCAAGCACCAAATCTGATCCTTCAACTAGAAATGCTTTACAACTCCCCCACCTGAGTTGTTTTACTCGTTGATCCCCTGCCACTACACTACCCGACGCCCATCATCAATTTGGATGCTGCCACTTTTTCTTTGGGGTTGGGGATCCCCAAATTTAAGGGAGCTATTGTTATCTCCCATTTCGTTTCACTAAAGGAGTTCGAGGAGATCTCCGTCCTCACCTGACAACATCTCAACACTCACTGGCTAAAGTCCCCGAGAAGGGGCTATAAAAAGATGAAGTTGGAGATACCCGTGGAGACTTCAAAGAATGTATTTAGGTGGGAATCATATTTCTGTGTAGGCTCTTTGGAGAGCCCCATGCCTAGGACTTTTCAGCATGGATGTATTACTTCCTCTACTACATCGCCACCCACAGTCAGACCTTCAACTGGGCGGCTATCATCGCCAATCATGTAGACATACGGGTGAAGAGTGTCCTCCAAAATTCAAAATTCTACATGACATCCTATGTATTATGGGCATTGGTCCAATAGAGACCCACTTTTCAGGGATTGCAGATAGTGGGTGTTCTTGGGAATGGACCTGACCAGTTGGTCCCATGGGAGCATTATCCCCAGGTTCAATGGGAACTCAGCTTCCCTAATTTTTGTAGGGTGAACAACATGTTTGTTTACCACAACATTTTGACACTTACTTGAGACACCAGGTACCAGTTCCTCCAGGAGGCGATGAACCTGGTGAGCACTTACAGAAATTATTTTATTCAATTCCAATAGCATACTTATAATATTTGGGTGACTGGCTTCTCCAGGAAACCCTACCTACTCCCCAAGCATTACGGGTATAGGATTATTCTTTTAGAGTTCTACAGGGAAATCCTGGAGCTCCACACATTCTTTGCCTTGAAAATGGTCATATCAATTCCATTCCCGATCACTTGCGGGAACTATTCTTGTATTCTCACTGTGGCCAAGGAGGCTGACAATGAGTTAAAGAGTCTGGGACTAGCGGAATTCCACCATACCAGAAGTAATTTTTATCTAGTGGGAAAAATAAGGGAGGCACTACCCTAGGCATCCATGTCACACAAAGATGATATTGAAGATTTCTAGACATGAGATTTCTAGGATATTTTTGATCTCCAGGCCCGAAAGCACTCTCGAATGTCCAAAGGTTTAATAAAGGCCCTCAACCTTCAAGGCTTATGAAAATATTTTACAGACGATGGGCCTCTGGAAGACCCATCATATAAAGAGTAGGGGATCGACAAATTGGATCTCCCTTCAGTGGATTGGGGAACCATGGAGAACCTAAAAATTGAATATGTGTGTCATCCCATTATTGATAATAGTTATAATTATTTTGAGCAGGTGTGTCCAAGGAGCACCCATAAAGGCCCAATTGTGCGGTGGTCTGCTTTGACCTTCAGAGCCGCGAGACCAAGCAAAAGTAAAGGGAAGGAGAAAGAAAGTGCCCTAGCCTAAGTGCCTTCCCAAGGTTCACTCCCCATGATGGTGCAAATTCATGAACAGATTGAGGTGTCTAGGCTGACAAGCCAGAAGATAAGTGCCCAACACTCCTACGGTCTTCTCGCAACTGCAGTGGGATTTGCTCGCCCGATGGGATCCCCCTTGTTGACAACCCTAATGAGTAGGCATACATTCTCTGAGGTGGAGTCTACAGATATACTGGATGTTGGGGGGCCATTACAAATAAAGAAGAAGCAGAAGGAAGCCCATCCCCCAAGCACATACATGGACCCTGGCATGCCCAATGTTCCCCCAGTGGAAGTCAATTTGGACTCCCCGAACTGCATGATATTTTAGAGATCTCTCCCTCGTGCGATGACTTTGACGACATCTTCAGGATAGATGAGCTCATGAACCTGCATGGGGAAATAGATAAGGTGGTGGAATAAATTTCTACCTAGGAGAAGGAAAGGACCCCTACCAAGGAAGAAATCCTAGAAAAATAAATTGCCATGGAGCAGGAGACCCGAGCAGAAGCACAGAAGGAACCTGAGTGGGAGGAAGCACCAGTCTAGATGATAGAGGTAGAATCAAGGCAAGTAAATGATGAGAAATTGATGACAAGGGAAACCGAACCTACGGGATCAACCATACCCGCAACGGTCATGCTCCAAATGCCTTTGGTTACTCTGGTGACCAAGCACCCCAGCGTACATTCAGCGAGGTGGTCTCAGCAGCCCAACTATCAAACATTGGCCAGACACCTCCACCACCTCTAGAGAACGTTCCAACGGAGAAAGATGTTCTGGAAAATAACGCCAAAGGTGAAAAATAGCAGCAAGATGAGGGGAAGAACCCCGAGGATATAAATGTCAACTCAACAGATGCTGAGAAGGATGGGGAAATCCCTGATGATACAGGTGATGCCACTACAACATTTAGGGTCAAATTTCAATGCCAATTTGTGAAAGGCATTACCATTTGTGTGTATTTCTGTGTTTTTTTTCCAAGTGTCCCCGATGTTGTCATAATAGCGACGATACTGTCATAATTGTGACACCCTCTTGATTATAAACAAAAAATAAATAAAAATAAAGGCTCATTTGTGATCGAGCTATGGCATGCGAGAAGAAGAGGGCCCTAATGATGAGCTTGGTTTTTCCCAGTAACACAACCACTCAACTTCTTGCTGAGGATATGTCGCCCATGATTTAGTTCATCGCAAGGTGAGTAAAAATCTCCAACACCCATTTGATTTTTCAAATCTGCAGTTATAAGAAACCATTTTATTTTCTTTTATTGTTTTGTATTAGGCATTGTGATCGAGCTGTGGCATGCGAGTGGAAGAGGGCCCTAATGATGAGCTTGGTTTTTCCCGGTAACACCACTCAGCTGCTTGCCGAGGATATGTCACCCATGATTTAGTTCATCGCAAGGTGAGTAAAAATCTCCAACACCCATTTGATTTTGCAAATCCGTAGTTATAAGAAACCATTTGATTTTCTTCTATTGTTCTATATTAGGTATCTTTGTATGTATATTATTAATATCAAACCCGTTGTGTCTACATATATACATACATTTGGCTTCATAAAAGTGAGCGCATATATGCACAAGATATAGGCATGAGTGACAATTATCCTATCCCTCAG
>MU223908.1:2368114-2380137 GCA_018584345.1 Thuja plicata | reverse complement strand
TAAACTTTAAAGTAAAACTAAAATCTAAAATTAGCAAATGCCAAATGGCAATACATAAAACATCTAATAATGACAATTTTTGGACTACCAGTCACATCGAGTTAATATCACCTCTTTGGTAGAGGAGTTGTCCACCGTCACTGGCAATTGCAAGTGGTATGTACATTTGGCAACTGCACATGGTATGTACATTTGGCAACTGCACATGGTATGTACATTGTACTATCAACTATGAGCATTGATACCATCGACATGTAACTTAAACCCTAATTTGTAAACATATTATTTGAGGCCATTGATTGATGTAGATCAATGGCTAGAGTTTTACCTCGGGCACAATTTCTTGAAATAAATGTCTTGTCAGAGTTGAAGTGACATTCTTTAGCCATCAAGAAATTTGTACAGTTTCCCAAATTGTACTAGTACAAACTATAGTTATTAGTATAGTGACCAGTGGCTATATTAGTAATTTCCCACACTCCTACATTAATGAGAATGATTTACCTAACGATATGGAAGATATGGATTCACAGGGCTATTAATAGACATTCTTACTTGCTTCTTCGTCAATTTCAATTTTCTTTTGCATTTTAGCCTCAGCCCTCGAATTTCAATTTTCTATGTAGTTTGAAGATTTAGGTTTTAAGTTTAGGCAGAGATGGGCACACCAATTAGGTTGAGAACAACATCTACTGATGAGAAAAATCCCTTTTTGGGAAGGATACCAGACAAAGTACTCACTTCTATTTGCAAGGAAGTGGGCTCTTTCATTAACAATGTTGTGTTGATGGTGCTCAGCCATGAGTTCATTCGCAACGAGAAGAGATACCGCATCAGCAAGGACATTACGTCCCACTTCCTACTGTCTCTTCTCGACCTCAGAGGAGAGAAAGTTGATATTCTTATGCTGCTACGGAAATTTTTCAAGGATTAATTTTTGGTGGACGACGTCCTAGTCATTGTCTTCACAAAACCAGGGTTGGGTATCCCTTGGGTTGATGAAATTGATAAGCTTATCCAGCGAGGAAGCAATGTGGAAAGGCAACCCTTCCTACTGAACCTTAATTAAAGTTAGCTGATGCGGCATCAAAAGTGGGTACGGCTGGGGAGGGACTTCCTGCAAAAGTGGTTTCACCTTGATGACTTCGAGGAGACAGACTACAACTGACTCGATGAATTCGGGGAGATTATCCTCAATAGACAATTCTTCTCAAACAAGGATGGAGATAAAGACCCTTAGTGTTTATGTTCTTGAAATGGTTTTCCACATTTTGTTTTTTTTTTTTGTTTTTCCTTATATGATCAACCAGTGCCCTTGCGGCAACAAATTTTTTAACTGTTTGGAATCTGGATACTACCCATTTTGTGGGTAAACATACTTCCCATTTTGTAGGTGTTTACGGTGCGACTATATTCTAAATTGAACTGTTAAACTCTATAATTATAAATTATATTATAATATTAGTGATGTAAATTTTCAAAATAATTAATGAAAATCTTGTTGTTTGACTATTAATAATTATTGTAATTTTTCTATCATTGTGTGAGATAATAGATTGTCTGCGTAAATATTGTTTAATTGCAATTTTGTAAAGAAGTCTGAAGACTTCATATTGTTTAATTGCAATTTTTTAAAGAAATCTATAGACCTTAGACCTTAGACTTTACTTATGATAAATAATAAATAATAAATTATTTGCCCATTGCAAATCGATGTGTGAATCTGTGATATCATATAATATGTATTATGAACCAAAAAAAATGCCAAATCGATGTGTGAATCTGTGATATCACATAATATGTACTACGAACCAAAAAATTCCATGTCAATGACAAATGTACTTATCATTATGTGTCATGTGTGCCACTGCGAATGTGGAATTGTAAAAGTTTAAAGCATTTTATAAATTATGGTTAGTAATAAATTAATAAATAATTAGAGTATTAGACAGTTATTTGTGATTGCAATAATTTAAATTTAATTTGTTATTTTTATATTAGACAGTTTCAATATTTAATCTTATTTAAATTTAATAAATGTTTGGCATATGGTGTTATGTGTAACTGTATTTCTGGAGACCGTTAGATGAGCAGAGATCAACGATGTATGATGTATTTCAGGCCAAAAGGTAAAAGAAATACCATTTCTGCAATCCTATTCCAAAATCATGACACTTGTACACTCATTCAATCGGATGACACATGGTGAAGTGACCACTCACGCCATCAGTGTCATCTGATAAATATAATTCAAAGTAAATAAATGGGACCCGCCATACATGATAGTGACTGCCAGCAACCGTTGGATGAGCAGAGATCAACGATTACGACGTACGGTGTATTTTGGGCTGAAAGGAAAAATAAATCTCATTTTTGCAATCTGATTCCAAAATCATGACATGTGTACACTCATTCAATTGGATGACTCATGACCACTCACACAATCGGTGTCATCCGATAGATATAATTCAAAGTAAATAAATGGGACCCACCACAATTACAAATGATGGTGACTATCACCGACCGTTGGATGAGTAGAGATCAACGATGTACACTGTATTTCGGGCCGAAAGGCAAAAGAAATCCCATTTTTGCAATCCTATTCCAAAATAACGACATGTGTACACTCATTCAATCGATGTCATTCGATGACGAGTGTAAACCTATTCTGTAATCATGACATGTGTACACTAAGCTAAGTGTAATTCAAATCGTAATTGGAGTAACTTAACATTTAATTAGTAATAAGCTCAATTTGACTGCAGACCAAACAATTAAGTGAGACGTGTCCTAGTGACCTCAGATATCTGGAGAAGCAATAAAAGTTAACACGAGTGACAGTAAAAGTTAACATGAGTGATGAGTCACGACTAAAAATTTAGTACTACTCACTATTGTACAATTTTAACCTAAGTTTTTATATTTTTAGTTCTTACTAGTATTATAGTATACTGTATTGGAGAATCAGAGATTCAGAAAGGGGTTATGGGTAATGGCTTCTAGGTTGAGGATTGAGGAATGCAATAGAGTCTCTCAGCTCTCTGCCCACTCACAGTCTACACAAATTGAATTTCTAGGTAAAATCCTGAACACCCACGTCCCGCCTTTAAATTTTTCAATTCTAGAGGTTTAGTGTTTAGATTGTAGTCACAGAATTAGGGTTGAATTTTCAAACACACCTGTAAATTGTAGCTGTCACTAGTATACCATGGTCCACAATGGGAAAAACAAATACCAAGAGTATGAATAAAGCTTTGGCAAACAAAGAAAATAGAGATAATAGACTTCCACAAACTAGTTAAAACATCATGTTTCACTGATGAATTCCATGATATTTTTGATCCTGTTATCCATGGAAATAAGGGAATCATGGAAATTAGATTTGCACTTGAAAATAAGTGTAAAGATCCAATGAAGGATTCAAAATTTTGTCCATTTAACAACACGTTAAAGGAAAAGACAAATAAAATTGCACCGTGGCTTGTTGGGTGAGCATGCATGGTGTTACCTCAAGTATTCCCTTATCCAGGAATTGTCATGCTCTGTGCCCAAAATTATGATGAAAATAGAAAAGTAATTGTCAATAAAAATACTCAGGAGGAAATTTTTTCGATAACAGAGACTGAATTTGCTAGTCTGTTAGACCTAGGTTTGAAGCACAAAAATCAAACGTGCACATTGACCTAGGAAAGCCGGCAGAGAGTTATGATAATTTAGATGCAAAAAGGAAATATTCATATATCAGAGGAATAACAAGCAATTCTAGTCTGGATCCAGATCATAAGCCTCCTTATGATTATGATATTTTTGTGCAATGGGTTTAGGATAGTATTTCCTTGCTAGCATTTTGTTTGGGATTGAATAGTAACAAAGAAGTTGGTGCCAGCATTCTTGAAATGATTTTTCAGATTCATTATCAAAATGAACCAGTAAAATATAATTTTATTGAGCACAATATTCATTTCATTCAAGAACAATTTCTAATGATTAAAACAGGTTCACAGAAGACATTTAGGTTCACAACCTACTTGTGCTATCTTCTTTTAGAAAAGCATCGTGCAATATTTCAGACAAACAATCTTCAAAGTCAGGTCCAAAATGCACTATATGAATGAACACCTCAGATAAGGATGAGTGATAATAGAAGGAACTATAACAATTTTGTAGACTTCTTTTTTGCACCTATGTATCATAAAATTACAGGCACTCCATTTTCTAGATTGTCTGTGTCTTGTAGAGATTGCATTCAACTCGGAATTCAAATACAATTGGTTGACTGGTACTTCATGGAAGACTACACTGTGTTAAGGTTTTACGGTTCAGTGGTAGAAACCTACAAAATTCCAATACATGTTACAGAGAGGTTTTTTTCATTGGAATATGTTTGGCAGATGGAGAGCACAGATGCACTCTTTAATGGTCAGCAAAAGAAAATGATATTTCCTTCCTTGTCTTTCAAATTGGGAGGGTTCACATTTGAGAGAAGAGGATTCAAGGTGGTAGAGGCTTTTTTTTCAATTTTTCGCATTACTATTGACAGTCACTGGAAATATGATCCACTAAACATAATTGGATCAAAACTGAGAGCGAATGGGATCTCCACAAGCAAATTTCAACATGAAAGTATGCCATTGATAGAAAATTTTAAAAACATGGAGTCCTGGGATGAGGTCAAAAAAGAGATGGAGAAATATGCCGCTGAAAATAATATTTCAATACAGGAATTGTCATCACAAATTATTGTGTTGCAAAAGCATAAAGTAAAAGAGAAGCAAAAGACATCCTACAATTTCTACCAGCAAGCTGCTAAACCATCTACAAAAACTATTTCAAATAAAATAATGCTTCAATGTGAAGATGATAATTGGACTACAACCAAAATTAAAGATTTTTGGGAAATGAGGAAGAATCTTGGCGAGCAAAAGACCTTTGCAGATCTTTATGATCTGGACAAGGATGAAATATTTAGTGATTTTTGGAATGTAGAGCATCCTGGTCAAGAACTTCATAGTGATTATAGTGATTGTAATGATCATGATACTCGTTTTGATGGGCGGGATTCTATGACAATTGCTACTGGAGTTAGTACGTCCACAAAAGAAAAATATGGCAAAGGGGTAGAGATGGTAGAAAAAATGGGTTTTCCAAGTAGGGGTGGTCTGGGTCCCATAGGAGAAGGGAATTGGTATCCATTTTCCACACCCGCTCCACCAAATTTTGGTAGTGGACCAGTAATTAGAAGTTCATCAGAAAAAGGTACTACTCAGTCTCATACCCTTGCACCTTCATTTGTTCCAGCTTCAAATCCAGTTCCACCTTTTCCAAGCACTCAGATTCAATCTGAATCAAGTGTCACTACTAGTGGTGGGGATGGCATGGGTAGTACTAGTGGTCCAAAAAGGACATTACAACTAGACATGAAATCAGTGGATCCCAGATATCAAGGCAGTGTAAAGAAGTAAAAGGTTATGACAACAATGCCAATGGTGTCTATGACTATGAGTCCAACAATTGCCACTCCTTTAGGAAAAAACCCTCTGGACAGTCCAAATACTCCACTTGTAATGGTTCAGGGTGTTACTGCTACTAATCCTCATGGTGCAATTATTAGAACCATAGGTGGAAGCTCATACATAGCTGCAAGTTCTATTTCACCTTTCAAACATTCAATTGTGTCAGAAAACCCTGATTTTCATTACAATGATTTTGTAACAAACTTTGAACAAACAAAAAATAGGAATAGACAAAATACTAAGACATTAAAAAGGGATGCAGTTGTTGTAGCTCATGATGTAGAACCTACATCAAATATTTTATTTCCCACATATGACCCAAAGAATGAAATGATGGAGTTCATGGTCGTTATGCCCCCAGCTAGAGATAACAATCCACCAGAGAGTCAAATAGATCCATCTGAATTTCAAGTTTGCACCCTCCAAATGGATTTATCAAAAATTAAAAATGTGGACAAGATAAATGTGTCAAAAATGACCAACCAAGTTGTCTACAGTTCAGTGATTAAGTTGGAGAGAGAAAATGGAAAGCTTCAGGGCAGAATAGAAAAGTTACAAGCAGACCTGGCAATTGAAAAGGCAAAGGAGAAAGCAGCAGAAAATAGGTGCAAAGAATTAGAGAAAGGGATAAAAAATTCATCCTCTAAAGAAGAAATTGTTCAGCAAGAACATATGGAGGTAGAACTAAAATTTGTGAGGGAAAAAAAGGAAGAGAGCAATAAAAAACTACAGGATGAAAAAGAATCTTCAGTAAATTTATACAAAAGATTGGAGAGAACAGCACAAGTAAAAAATAAATTAAATAAATAATTAGAAGATGAGAGGGTAAAAGTAAAATAGTGGGAAGAGAAAGCAAACCAGTGGGAAGAGGAAGAAGAGAAAATAAAAAAATAGAGTGAACACCAGTTGTCAGAATTGAGAGAACTAAAGAAGGAAAAAAAGACAATGAAAACTTACAAAAACAGCTTGAATGACCAAATGAAAAATACAGTCAAGAAAGTAAAAAGAGACCTTTGGGGGGAAATAAAGGTGACTGGTGATAGGTTGTGTGATTGGTTTGAATTGAATGAAAGTCTTAGAGATGTTTTTGAGAAGCTCAAAGAGCACATTGACAAAAACAAAAAAAATTATCAGAGAGAGAAAACTGGAAAACAAATTTTGAAAAAAATCAACACAACCAGTGACAGGCATTTGGCAAGCAAGGGAATTAATGAAAATGCTCTTGCATCAATAAAAGCAACCTCTATCTTATCAAACTGTCAAAAACTAAAGGAAGTAGAGGAAACTTTTTCCTTATTTGAGATGAAGCTCGCCAAGATGAATCAAACAACAACCAAAATGATAGGTCATGGTTTGCTGAGTCCTGGTCCTAGTAACTCATTAAAGAATTTTTTTGGAAGAGA
This sequence comes from Thuja plicata, assembly GCA_018584345.1. Lineage (NCBI taxonomy): Eukaryota > Viridiplantae > Streptophyta > Pinopsida > Cupressales > Cupressaceae > Thuja > Thuja plicata. The sequence continues at coordinate 2,373,221 of MU223908.1, read as the reverse complement.
AGCTTACAAAAAAAGGTTGAGGAGACAATGAGCACTGATTTAGGCAAGCTTCCTCAAGACACAACTCACGAAGGCATTGCAAACTGCATCAAACCATTGACAAATTTGATTGCAGTATTGGAAGGATCATTGCTTTCAAGTCAGTCTAACAATTATGAATGGATGACAAGGTTGAAGGTAATCTACTATAACTTGACAAATATTAACCTTCCAAGCAATGTAGAATGGAGCTTATTAAACAAACTGATAGAATCATCTTGATGTAATAAAAAAATAGAATGTGAAAGTAACAATTTAAAAGTAATAGTAGTTAAAAGTAACAGTTTTGAACTTTGTTTTTTTAACAGGATCAATGTAGCAGAGACTTCACATTAGGAAAATCAACCTGAAGCTATTGTTTCTCCCTTGTTTCTATAAAAGGGAATTCAGGTTCATTTTCTCAATGCTAAGGGTAATGAAATTGAAATTGGGTATTGACTCTTGAGTCATAATTCATTGTCAATTCACTTTTGCAAATAGAATCACACAGATTTGTGTTCTACTTCTTACTACTATTAATGAATAAATTGTTATATTGTGTCATATTTGTAAATAAATTAATGAGAATCTCTATTTCTAAGAATTGTATCATATGAATTGCTAAGTTTTCAAAAAAATAAAAAAATCTTTAAGAATTGTACCATATGAGCTTAATAATGCAAAAGAAAACCATTATTAATTGTAGAAATCATGAGATTATCAACCACACTCATGTTTTTGAATTTTCACATTGGAATATGATATTATGCATGATTTATGAATGATGATGAGATACAGAAACTGACAGTGTCACAGTAGACTACAGCAAAAAATTTAATAAAACCTAGGACCCGCTACTTCTACAAAGGTTCAAGTTGCCACATCATCTCATTATCGGGATCCTCGGATTCATCGCCATCAACTTCATAGCCTCCTTGGTTCTTTGATATGTTTTATGCACTCTGCATACCTCCGCTTAAATCAAGTTCAATGCTAGCATTACCAGTACCAGTACATGAGTCAATGACAGTCACATCATTGTCTCTAGCACTCCCACTTTGGTTTGAAATGTTGTCTAGCCCTCTTCTCTGACATTTATTCTTCCACACTTTCAGTGCCTTGTCATAAGGAAAAGTATGAACTTCATACCTGGATGTATAGAGCCTCAAGCAATTTTCCAAATTCTTGTCTAGTTTGTTTCTTAGCTTTGACTTTAGGAACCCCAAAGCACTGAAAACTCTCTCATCCTCCACCAACCCCAATATCATGGTTAGACATAAATCAGCAAGCTTGAAAAATTCTAATATTGAATCAATCAACATTTCACTCTCAGCTAGATATTTCCAAAGTCTTGTTGTCAATCCATCTTCATGGGGGTTCTCCATAATATTATATTGTTCCCTCATTGCCTATGAAAAATGGCCCGATTTCTCTCCCAAATGAGATTCATCTAAAATTCCATTTAGAGTTACTCTATTTAACTCTATGGTTTTGCAAAAATGATCTATCAAAGTTAGTAGCTTATTTTGATAATCCTTTGAATTGTTCATACTCCAATATCGAGGAAACACAATAGACATGGATTCAAGTAGTTTGATTGGAGGGAATCTTACTCTAATCTCTGAGGAAAGATCATAGGCAATGCGCTTCACAGAAGTAGTTATAGATTCAACAATCTTGGTAAAGTCTTCCCTTTTAACACTTGATACTCGCTTCCTAGTTCCCCGGACTCGAACCTGGCATAGTAGTACATTGGTATCTCAACTTTATGTACTTCTACACATAACTCCCCATTTACACCGATCTTTAAAAAGTTGTCAGAATTGTCCAAATCTGTGATTTTAAGCCAGCTGGAAAATTTTACATCATCACGTGATCGATAGAGATTATCTAGCGTCATGCATGTCAATTTACGAAGCGTAGCATATTTTTCAATATACATTTCTCTTTGCTGGGCCTTTTTCATTACATTTTTCATTTCCTCCAGCAGGGGAAGAATACTTGGTAATGTTAAGAGTGTCTCTACATTAGATAACCTTTGTAGCAGCTCAGGAAATTTAGGTAGCCCTACTTCTTCATGACTTGAGTTCATTAGACCAAGAAACGATTGATATTCTGAAAATAGGTGATGCACTGGTCCATCCAAAGAGATCCATCTAGTATCATTATCCTTCAGAAGCTTGTTCCCGTCGATTAGTCCTTCGGCAAAGTGTTGAAATTCCCTCAGTCATTTCAGACTTTGATAGAAGTATTGGTAGAGCTCTTTGATAAAAACTTCAATATTTTGTACTTGAACAGTCTTGCTAACAACTCCAAAAGCTAGATTCATTTTGTGGGCCATGCAGTGAATGGGAGTAACGTAGGGCGCACAAGAAGATTGTATCTTTGTGCAAAGACTGCCCCTGTGGCCTTGCATTACTAAAGCTCGATCCACTCCAACACACACCAACTTATTGGCAATTGTCATGTCATTTATACCTCCATATTCAATTAGAGATCTCTTTACTAGTTCAAATAGATTTTCAGTTGTCACATTATCCTTCATTTTAGCAAAAGTTAGTAGATGAGGTTGGCGGACAAAATTGTGTACAGTATAAACATGCATGCATACCCACGAAGTATTATCTATTGTTGTAACCTCATCTAAAGACAATGCAATAAAATTTGACTCTTTAATTTTTTCCTTTAGATCCTCTTTTTCAACATCGGCAAGACAACTTGCCCATTCCCATCCACTATTTACTGACCAATGACTGTTAGGAAAGTTAGGAACTTTCAGAAAGTGTAATAAAGCACTCAATCATGGGTAGTCTATCATAGGACACCCTCTGCTCAAAATATTAAAAAGAACACTTAATTGAACATCTTTTCCCATTAGTTCTACTTCCAATGCTTTTCCAAAACAAGCTTCAATAGAGCATTTAACTTGAGCAGGCTCCATCTATATATTCAGCTGAAATTCATATAATTCTGCATTCCTAACATGCAGAGATTAATCCTTTGTTTTCCATCTTATCATTGATTTTTCAACTCCATCTATGGTTTTCTTTTCATAAAATTTACCCATATGCTTCTCTATGGTGTCAATTTTTAACTGCAACCTCTTTTCCTTCTTATTTATTTTGGTGCAAATCTTACATCTACATTCTATCGGAGGTTGACCTTCAATTGGATTTTCCACTAGTTCAATGAATGGATACTTTGACACCCGTTCTCTTTGAAAATTCCTCAACAACTCCCACTTTCGATCATTTTTTGAATTGTTTTTTCTTTTCTTTTTCCCTGCACCATCATCATCTCTGACATTCTCAGTCTCATCCAAGTCGATTATATAATTATGGCTACTCTGGGTATTTAATTGAAAATCCTCTTCAAGTTCATCATGATCTGAGATATCAGGTTCACCTACCTCTTCAATATGTTGTGTAGTTTCAAGTTGTGAATCTTCAAAATCTACTTGTGATGAAGTAGCTTCCCGATTTTGGATAGAAACATTTCCAACACCATGACCAAAGTACGATGATAAGGTTATGCATTTTTCTGGCCTCTCTTGGCTTTCCCCAGTTGCAGGAGCCTTACCCTTATTCTTGTTACCCTTATTTTTGTTCAACATTTCCATCCTCCAACGACTTCCACTGCAAAAAAAAATGTTAAATTGTTGAAGAAGTGACAATAGACTATAATATATATAAATATGATTCTGGATTTATTGGCCCTAAAATTATGTCTGGGGTCTCCCTATCACCAGTGTTTCCTAACTGGTTACCAGTTACCACTAAATAGTAATGAACTCAGAACACTAGTTACCAGTTACTACTAAATAGTAATGAACTCAAAATTACAGAGTTGCAGAATAAGTATCACTTGCCTTTGCCTCAAATTAAATTGTAGTCGCTACTTGCCAATGCAGTATGCAGTTGCACTCAACAGTCTGAAACTTTTCTATTGATCAAATGTTTGTATACTATCCTTATTTGGCAAATTTGGTAGGAGGTATTAGGTCAAGGTATACAAATTTGGCGAAGCCCGCATAATTTTAACATGTCTTACGTTATTTGCGAGGCGATTATGGGTTGTCCAATACGAAGGAATGATTAATAAAGTTGGCAAATTTGGGTCGGGTTGAGACATGCATCCACAAAATGCCAGGCGAATTTGGGGCGGCCTATAAATATAAATGTATAAAACTATTGGCAAATATAGGCTGTCCATTTGGGTCGCGTATAAATTATAGGTGAATTTTCAAAATTTATAGGGACCAAAAATTAGATTCCATTGGCGATGATGTGTAAGAAAAGTAGAAAATTAAATAAAATGATGGGCGATGGGCCCAGGCATTGGTTCCAATATTAATAATTGTCCAGCGATAGGGTCAACCTAATATATGAAAAAAAATTGCCAATTCCTCGCTCGCCGACATACAACATTCGCCAATTGGCGAATAATTGTCACTAAATTTTTCGCTGCCAATCATGCAATGAAAAATATCATTGAATCAAATAGCAACGGAGACCGGATTAATGCAAGTGCTCTTCCTTGGTTATTAACAGAGCAACAAAGTAACGCCATAAAAGAATTCATACGCAAAATTCAATTTCCTACAGGATTTTCTATTAATATAAGCAATGTCATATCAAAAAAGAGTGATTTGGGGTCAGGGATAAAAATGCATGATTGGCATACCTTCATCAAGGTAAGTCACAGTCTTTTGTATTTACAATATATTTGTGTAACTACATTCAATTTTCATTGTATGAAATGATCAGTTGACAATTGTTGCAGTATTTGCTACCCCTATCACTCCCAGAGAACTTCGACAATAATATCAAACAAGTGATATATGATCTTGGAAAATACATGAGGTAAGAAGTGATATTTGTTCAATATATCAAACAATAATATCAAATAAGTAATATATTGTAAAGTCTTGTATTTATATATTTTTGTGTCTTCAATCCCTTATAGGTGGTTGTCATCTAAAGAAATCCATAAAGAAGATATAAAATATTGGAAGAAAATAATTCCTCGTCTAATGTGTGAAATGCAAAAGTGTTTACCTTCAACCTTTTTCAATGCACAAGAACACTAC
>MU223908.1:2331826-2364363 GCA_018584345.1 Thuja plicata | reverse complement strand
ATAATTATTTGTTATTGACAACTTGAGACACATGAAAAACTATCTTCTAATTTTTCTTACAAATTTCTAGATGAATTTTTTCTTTTGGGACAGGATTGTGTTAAGCATCTAGGAACAAGACTATCTCATTTTGATTTTTTTAAGTTTTTCTTCAAACTAATGAAATTGACTCCCTTTACAGAATCAGTTGTGCTTAACATCATTTCTATTTTTATCTGTCTAATGGGGTGATGGTCCAAATGTGTTCAGTGCTTTGATGAATGAAATTTAATGCCACCTTATGTAACAACTCCTCCCTATGATTCTATGTATCCATCTAGAGGAATTTATGGCCATCCATCAGTACCTCCTGTAAGTTCTAATACCTTGAGTTTTGTCATTCTTGTCTTTTCAAATATTTAATACTTATAATTTGAAAGCATGCATCTGTCTATGTTATTTTTCTTTTCAGGTAAGTCAATAATGAAGGAGATGGTCACTCCCTTTTGTTACCTAGAGTTTAGCATGTATTTTTGGCTATTTTTATTGTGGACATATGGCCTATTTTACTAACCTAATTTTCGAACATTGTGGTCTTGATTGTAACTTTAGGGTGCACACACATTCACTCAATATGGAATCCCATCAAATGGAAATCCTACAGATGTCGTAATGGTAATTACTAAAATATTGTAGGTAGTAATTATATGGAAAATGATCATAAGAATTTTTAGCACTCAGTTGTTAATGTTTTAATCTTTTAAGAAATGTTTTGAATGGAAATTTGATATCTACTTTCTATGGATAGACTTCAGTTGCACAAAACACAGATGCAGAGCCAAATTCCTTGGGAGGTAAAGGATGGAATTCAATGAAGAGGGTAAAAAGAAGTTTGGGAAAGCTCAAAATAGTTACAAGTAAAGGAGAGCGTGGAAAAGCAGCACCTACTACTGCAAATGGTGCCTTCTCACAAAGGTAGATATTCAAGGCTGCTAAATTTGATAAACTTATTAAACTTTAATAATCAGTGGGAAGGTCTAAGATGCTGCTTAGATAAATCAGTTTCTGATCTAGGCAACTCCCATTTTCTAACCTTCTTATATTTATAACTTATATGTTAGTGATCTATATAGAACTGCCAGTTTCAGTGGGGAGAGTGGCAGTGAAGGTTCAAGTGAAGGTAGTGAGGAAGGCAATTCACTAAATGTAAGAAAATTTGTTCTGTATTTCTTGTACAAAAATGTTTGGATGTTGATCTCATTATTTTCTCTCTTTTTTAGGTTACTTTTGCAAATACCCTTGTGTTGTTATGTATTATTTTACAAAGATATTGTATTCTTTTCTGGATATGTCTCAGGGGTTGGAAACTGGGAGGAAAAAAAGCTTTGAATCACTAACCAAGAATGGTATGCTTATTTCTAAATTTTATTTAATTATTTCATTTTAGGCACTTGATGTATTTTCACGAATCCTACTTGTACTTATCAGACAGTCACAGTCTTCTAGTTTTTGGATTAACTAATTTGGTAATACCAATTGTTTTACATTTATTTGGCCAAACGCTAATGAAATTATCCCAATAAAGCACATGAAATCATGGTTCCAAAATAAGTAAAACCACAATTACTAAAAATAGCAACACTAGGACACTAAAATCTTAAAAAATCTAAAGCAACACTAAAAAAATACATGCGATGTTGAACCGTCAAAAACTATCGACGACTCAATGTCACATGTATAGAAAATTTGCCGCACGTCTGTCGTAATTGCGACACTAAAACTACAACGCCTAGGTGTCGTAATAGCGATAGATAAAATGTAACGACAGCAAGATAAACATTATAGCCAGCTCGTATTGCGACACCTAGATGTTGCTTTCTTCAAAAATGTGATGAATTTTCTATACATGCAATGTCGAGCTGTCAGAAATTTTTGACGGCTCAACATTGCATGTATAGAAAATTTGTCACACGTCTGAAAAAAGTGATAACTAAGATGCGATGCCTACGTGTTGTAATAGTGACAGATAAAATGTGACACCTACGTGTCATAATAGCGATAGCTAAAATATGTAACGACAACATGGTAACCATCATAGTCAGCTCATATTGTGATGGTTAGTACCATCGTAATAATGACAGATGATTTAGCCGTCATTGTTTCCGACACCAAAACTGCAACACTGGTCTTTATCGCTTGGCCGACGGGACAGTGTCGGAAAAGTGACACATAACCATCAAAAAATGGTCCCAAATGTTGTAGTATGCTAATGTTGATGGAGAGGAGGTCCCGGACATCACGGATAAGGATGCCACCAGGGTGGAAGATACCAAAGCCTTCGGAGAGCAGGAACAAGAACAAGAAAAGGAGAAAGAGCCCGATGAAATTGCAGATACCGAGAATACATCATCGGACTCCAAAGGGAGCCCAAACACCTAGGCCCTAGCAAAAAAACCACCCCAGCTGCCACAATGGCTGGTGGAACCCAAAAAGAGAAAGGCCCTGATGGAAGCAATAGGTGTTCCCCTCTCCTTGGCCGAGATGATGGCCCAGAATGCAGAGGCCAAGAAGCCTGAAAAGGCCCAGACAATCCATACCCTCTAGACCAGTCTAGGAGGAAGCACAGTTGGAATAATTGCAACACCTCCCCTAGATACAGATGCAGTAGCCGCAAAATCTAAATATTATGTAATCACAGAGGTGCCTCTGGGGAGGAGAGATAAGCATGGAGATTTGGACCTGCTAAGAGAGGCAACCCAGGCAGTGGAAGCCTGGTATGATAAACAAATGCAGAAGTTGAAGGAGGAAAGAGCGAAGAATGAAAATCTCCTTGGAATTTTAGCAGAGCTTACACAGCCACTAGCTAAAATCTGCCTGGAAGCCTCCACCTCCAGACCACCACTCCCGCATGGTGACATGGATGCTCTCAGGGCCATGAATAAAAAGGTATAGGCTGTGGATGGATGGATCGCCGAACAGATCAAGGTCGTAAGGCAATTTTTGGATGTATCACTCCCGGACCTTTACTTGGCCAAAAATCTCTTGGGCCAAGTAACCAATGTCATTGTCCTATGGGAAGGGGCCTTAGAGAAATATGAAGGGTGGAGGACCAGATTGGATGAATTCATCAACTCTAGGGAAGAGGTCATTATAGAGATGGGAATTTTGGGAGAGGAATCATTCGAATTCATCTAGGCTTAGTACTCCAGACTTGGCCTCAAAATTGAGGTATGCAAGCAACTGGTCATGGCCTTAAAAGAGAAAGTCACAGCGTTCTGGTATCCTTTGGACCTATTTAAAGCATTCATTAGAAGGGTGTCATAAGTTGATCCCTTCACCACCTGAACATGTGCCCCAGAGGATTATGTCCTCAGTAAATATGATGAGTTGATGGAGTCCTGGTATCAGTCTGTCGGGGACTTCGACGGAGGAAAATTATCAATAATATCTAAAATGATTCTCTAGGCTCATGACTCCATGAAAATAGTAGATGAATTTTGGGAAGGGGCCAGAGATATTGAAGAGAAGTTTGGAATTGTTCGCGACTGGTGGAATAGCATCAAGGACATAGATGAAGATGGCATCAGCCAAATTTTGGAGACATTCAAAAATAGAAAGGGACAGTAAAGTTCTTTGAATTCAAGAGATATCCACCAGCGAGGTGCAGTTTGAACATTCTTTATTCTTTGAGCGTAAGCTCCTGAATTTTGGAATTCTGAATCCAACAGTTTTGTATTCTTTTGGTGACCCGTGTCCAGGTTCCCTATAGCCAACCAGTCATTATCCAACAGTTAATAAGGGTGTCAGAAAGTAGGTGACCCTGGTAAGGTATGTCAGATAGAGGGATGGCCCTGATAGGTAATATTCCCAAGGCACTGCTCCAACATTAACTACATGTTGCATCAAAGACAGTGAGCCACATTTCACATTAATGAGGCATGTAGCCTCAAACTCTGGGAAGATCAAATTTTTTCTATTCTTTCTCCAAAACTCTTCTCGAGGCCGATTCTTCCATCTTTTCTTCATGTCTTCTTCTGTCGATCTTTCAGACCTCTTATCTTTTCAAGGTGATTGTAAGAGGTGCAGGTAGTACCGGCCACCAGATATTGTATTTTAATATTGAGTGTATAGTTAGATTAGGGTAAACTTTAGGGAAAGTATGTGTATAAATAACAACTCTGACCTCATTTCAAGGGTTGGAAAAATTGATGATTTTGCATTCCAATACTATTTGCATTTAGTATTTCATTTCTTGTAGTTGCAGAGCTCAATGCTTGGTATTTCTTAGTAGTTAGATTCTCTCTTGGAGCCATGCATGTACTCCAGTGATGCTAGAAACTTGTTAATGAAGAAGATTTCTAGCAACAAATATCTGAGTTAACATTCTTTTGTGCTGTATATTTTTGATGTCCCTTGCTCTAGTTTTTTAAGTAGATTAACAACCTCTTTTCCCCTTGCTATTGAACATGTATGAATCACCGGTTCTTTATATGTTCAGTATTTAGTATAGTTCATTAGAGCATGTTTGATGTTTGGAATATTTAGCATAACTATAAGTAGAAGGAATGAACTCTTAACCCTGGCATATGTTTTTTCTCTTTATTTGGTAAACTAATGCATGCTTGCAGGAAACCCCAACCCACTAACAAAATCCCCGAAGAAGACGAGCCAAAAACCAGCTATCCCCCCGAATAAAAATAGTCACACACCGAACTTATCTCCCCACACTGTCGAGACCTGACACTTAGGTGCTTGAAGGCCCAAAGGATTTATTCCCCGGATAACCTTTACAGGAAAAGTTGGTCGGTACCCCGGTACCTGGTGACAACTTACATTTGTTGATGAGACCGGTCACAAAGTCTCATCAACAAAGTGAAATACCTGTCACATACACACCAAGAAGCTCCCACTCCATAGCTAATATTAATATGATATGAACCCATTCAACTACGTCACATAGAAGTGCAACAACAAACTTGTAGCATCAAGAACATCAAAAGTACATAAACCATGTACCATGTCCTTCTACATACACCTCTAAATGCATGTCATACTTCTTGCTAAAACCATCAACCATTTCAACAAACACATCTCTAATCACAAGAGAAAACATCATCACTGTCATGGCTAAGTATCCATGAGCACTTGTAACCCATCAATTCATGCTAACTCCAAATGTAGGACAGCAACTTCATGAAGCGTCAAGCAAATGACCAATGTACTCAATACACAGCAACAAAAAAAAAGATCAATGTCAAAGTCCCAACCATGGCCTCAGGAACATAAACATGACAACATGATCTAAAACATCTCAATCAAAGAGATAACATGCTCCATATGAACATACCATAATATGTTAAATGAAAACATAATTCATACCTTTATCAAAGACCTTGTTGAGCCCTCAAGATGTCAACATCTTCAGTCACATGAAGATAAACATCTCCGAATAATACTTTAGAAAATGTGAAAATATCCTTCTGCAACATCAGGATCTCATGCCTTCAATATCTGTAATACTAATGAAGATCATTCACTACGTCACTACCCAAAACTCCCACTAAATTATGGTGTCGAGTTACACACGACATCGTGACAAACTTCTTCCAGACATCACTGCCAACTACTCCCACTGTACGGTGGTGTCGAGTTACACATGGCATCATGACAAACATCTTCCACATGAAGATCAAATTAATCTAATCAATCATCATCAAATGAATGATTAGCCAAAGAAGCACTACTAACATCTTCATTATTTTGAGAAGATTCAGAACTCGCAAATTCATCCCTTTTCTTCTTCTTCTTCTTCTCTTTGCAGTCCTTTTGGACATAACCAATCTGCCCACAATTCCAGCACTTCACTTTGGACTTATTTCCAGAAGACTTATACATATTCTTCTTGTCATCCCATTTGTCTCCATCCTTTGATTTGCCTCGAATAGAGAAAGCCTCTTTGGCCACTTCAGAAGTCTTAATCCTCCGTATCTCCTCTGAAAAGAGTGCAGTAACTACCTCATCCATTTTTAACTGGGTAGTATTACTTCCAATAGCCATCACCAAGTGGTCCCACGAATCAGGCAAGGAACACAACAAGAGCATACAACATTCTTCCTCACCAATGGTTATACCAATAGATTTCAACTGTGCGATAACCATATTGAACACATTAAGATGATCTGCAAGAAATATTCCTTCATCCATCTTCAAGGAGTACAATTTATTTCTTAGGAAGAGTTTATTTACCAAAGACTTGCCTTAATAAATGTCTCCTAACTTCTTCCACAAGGAATGCATGGTTTTCTCTTCATGGACATTCAACAAAATGGAATCTGCCAAACTCAATCTTATGAGTCCTCTGGCTTTCCGGTCCTCTATATCCCAATCTTCTTGCTTCATGTCTATAGGCTTGGCAATAGACACAGCAATCCATAGATGTCGATCAACCAGCACATCTTCAATTTTAAGTTTCCACAACTCAAAATTTGTGCCATTGAACTTTTCAATGTCTATTCTTCCCAACGCCCCCGCCATCTCAATATAAAAAAAAATTTTGCAAACTTCCACTGAAAACAAATTGGCACAAAAAACCAAACCCTACCTGAAAAGGATAGCACAACTCACCAGGCTCTGATACCACTTTTTAGGAAAGCAATAGTGCAGAAATGCTTTTCGAATGCCAAATTAACAGGGAAATAAGAAACTATATCTCAGAGATGTGCAAGACAATAAAATATGGAATTACTAGACACAAAACACACAAAGAAAATACTAGATTTAACGTGGGAAAACCCTTTCGGGAAAAACCCACCACCCAAAAAATGCTCGAGCCACTTTGTATTAAAGTTAAAATATTTACATACAATGCACTCTGGATTGTTACACAAGCTTAGATTTCCTTACAATCAACCTGACATAGCACCATGCTACTCACCTCAAATTTATAATTAATTCCATAAATATTTATACACTCTGTGATTCATTATAGAATTTGGTATAGCTATTGCCGCTCCATGAAAAGGTTACTAGCAACCTTGGCACTCCTCCACTTGACGGTCCCTTCAGCATTGGTTCACTCCTTTCACCTCAGAGACTCCCTTCAGCATCTAGTCACTCCCTTTGGCCTTGAGTCACTCCCTTCATCTCGAAGACTCCTTCGCCTCGGGTCACTCCCTTCGACACTTTTGCCTTCGCCAGGTCTTGTTGTACGATGACTTCTCCCTTCAGCACTTTTTCCTTCGTCGGGTCTTATCGTACGGTGACTTCTCCCTTTGGCACTTTTACCTTTGTGTTGTAGTCTCCAATCCATATGATCCACCGCGCACTTGCCTCCTCACCGCACAGTGAGATTGCCTCCATTGTACAGTGGTATTGTCGTACGGTGAGATTGCCTCCACCGTACAGTGGACTCCCACTTCTTCATTTCTTAACACATACATGAGAAGAATAAAAAAAATTGTTGTAACACTTAAAGAGGTGAAAAGGAACAAAGAGAGGGTAGAAGATTGTATAAAGATTGACAGTAGGGTGACAACAAGTTGAAAGAAAGTGCATAAAGAAAAGAAGATATTGTAGTTGTGAATGGAGTCATACTGTTAAAAGTGTAAATGACAAAACAAGTGTATGTAACAACAAAAGGCCAGGAAGTTGAAGTTTAAGAAAACTACAAAGGCACCATGCAAAGAAGAAAAGAGAAAGGCAACAGAGTTTAAAAGATAATAGGACAGAGAACGATGACAGAAAAAATCTTCTGGCAGAAAAGAGCAAAGCATAGAAGACTTCTTGTAGAAGCATGCCTTAAAGACAAGAAGTTCCATTAATTGCAAGAGCAATGAAAGGTGAAGATTATGTGGTAGCATGGACTAAGTATGATGGCATGTTGAGTTTCAATCAAGGAGATGAGAGTTACAAAACATCATTTGTAACAAGGTACATGTAATGCATTAAATATTTACTTTGTATTCATGTAATCTGAATGGGTCCTATGATTAGGGGTTGGTGCTCCTTTGGGTTGGTACCCATAAAATTTTGGGGTTGGTCCTCATTTGGGTTGGTGCCTATAAACATTAGGGGTGGTTCTCCTTTGGATGGGTTTCCATAAATGTTGTAACCAAATGTGATTATTTGTGAGGTTGGATTAGAGCAATAAACTCTAGTAGCTTTTCGAACTGAGATTTTTCCCCACCGTGGGTTTTCCTCGTATACATAGTGTCAACTTGTGAATGGCCTTTATTTGTTTAAATTGTTATTATTCTTTGTGACTATTTCTGGTTCATATTAGTGTTTGTTGCATAAAGTTTGAAAGGAAAAATAATTGACCATTGATTCACCCCCCTCAATGGTCCATTTGTGTTCCTTCATATCTAAGATAGATTATTAAAGTTTTAATAGTGTTGATTCACACCCCCCCCTCGCAACACCTAGTAGTGTTCAAAAATTGGTATCATAGCAAGGTTCTTCTAGAGAATGTTCATCACTACTAACAATTTCTACCACAAACTTTGGCTACATATGTGTAAATGGGGAATTTTATATGTTAAAATAGAGTGGTTTCTTCTTTGTTTGAAGGGAAAGGATAACGTGGCAACTAGGAAGAGATTTAGGTAGCTTAAGGAAACTCATTATTAGTTGTTATGGATTCCATCAAAGAGAAAGGTATGAGCAAGAGAGGCATTTACGTTTTAAAAAAAAATTTAAGGCAAAAGTAGACGATGCTACTATATATATTTATTAAAAAAAAAACCTAATTCAAAGGCTCCATGGAGAAAGAACTAGGAAGAAAACCCCACTTCTCAGCCCCATTACAAATATTCATTCATTTACAATCCTCAATACGAGAAAATATAGCCCAAAACTTAAGCCAATGTGACATCACAAAAATTGGCCAATTAGCAAACATACATAATCCCTAAAAATATGTCATATTAAAAACCAATGATTATGTAAGCCAAAAAATAACTATCAAAATTGGCATATCTACCAAAATTGACCACAGTGCCAAAATAGCCATCCCGGCCAAATCAAGAAAGCACCAAAAATAATGTATGCATACGCCCAACACTGCATTCCAACATAATGAATGATATATGCATACGCCCAATCAAGTCCTAACTTGTTCATCAAAAATAATAGCCGCCAGCGTGGAATGAAAACTAAGTACCTTATCCATGTCATGATCCACTATCATTACCTCATCACATCCCAGGTTTGCAAGATGATCAACAACTGAATTACCTTCCCGGTATATATGGGAAATTGAGCATGATTCAAAGGAATCAATAATTCTCCAAATTTGTTTATAGATATATGTCAAATTCTGGTTAATTATTTTCCTATTAATGTGGGCATGAATAGAAATCAGGGAATCACCTTCAACATGAATTTGAGTACATCCCAAAGAACTGGCAATCACTAACCTCTGTAATAATGTAGAGGCTTTAGCCACATTATTTGTACCCTGTGTGATGGGGGATGAATATAAGGCAATCAGAACCCCAAGATGATTTCTCAAACAAGAACCAATACCTGACTTTCCCAGGTTTCCATGCGAAGCCCCATCAAAATTAACCTTGATAACTCCATATTTAGGTGGGGACCATTTGACTTGTGATCTATCGAGACCTTTCGATGCACCATTAATAGAAAGGAAGGGTGGGAGAGAAATATATTTCCACTCCTTAAGTGTAGAAACATCCTAATTGGAAAATAGAATGTGTGAGGACTTATTCTTAATATTAGCTGAAACCAGTTCTGAGATTGACTTTCAATAATAATATTCATGACGTCCACTGTAGAGGGGGGATGCCTAAAGATACTCTTGTTTCTCTCCCACCATAAAGACCAAATAATAAGTGAAGGCGAACATTTCCAGATAGATCCAAGGAGAGACTTTGTATCCAATGTGGGCCAAGATTCAAATAGATCCCAAAGGTTATTAGGGAGTGGCATTACAAAATTTAACTTATTAAGAGAAAATTTCTAACATTCCTGTGCAAATTCATATTGAATAAACACATGATTTGCATCTTCAAGAAATTGTTGATAGAGAAGGCAACTAAACCTCTCAGTAATGTTGAATTTTTCTAGCCTGTCACTGGTAAGTGGTCTCTTTCGAAGGGAAAGCCAAGAGAAACATCCAGCTTTAGGCAATGTGCAATCATTCCAACAAAATGAAAATGCTCTACTTATGTTAATAACCTATGACTATTTTCTTAATTTCAGTAACAAACTTTAAAAGAATTATGTCTTATTTATTTTCTTCTCATTTGAAGAAAAAATATAACACATGGCAAGGAGGAAGATATTTAAAAATCTCAAGAAAAATTACTATGGATTACATTGGAGAGAATCCATACATGGGCTTTTTCCTTTTCTTACAATGGTTGTTGTATTCTACCATGTTCATTTTTTTTATTTTCACCAAAATCCTAAATCCACCTACCTCAATGAGTTTTCCTTCAATGTTGTATTTTATGTTGCACACTTCACTGTGATAGAACTTGTGATCATTGAGTTTAGAGGGTCTTTCCATACAAAGAGCAATGTCTTAAGGATATCAGTGGGATTTCACACCTTGAGTTTCAATGCACCAACTTGCATGGAGATGAAGAAGTGATATGTAATCAATGTTGGTTTAGGATCTGTAACACTCATAAGTTTTGTCTGTACAAATTTATAATGTGAGTAAAGTGATTTTTTCTTGAAAGATTAAATGTGGGTCCTGGTGTAGCTTTCTTACATATACAAATTTACAATCGATGTCAACTGAGGATTACTAAAAAATGGTTGTGTAGCCTTCCTAGATTGTTAGCTAGTTTTTTATGCGGGTCTCATGTTGTAGCTTTCTTCCGCAAAGAGATATATAATTTGGGTCAATAGAAGATTTCTTGAAAATGATTATTTAGTATTCCTACGTGGTTAGCTAGGCTTCTTAAAAAAATAATCTACTCTAGTATGGAGGAGGGTAGCTAGCATATCATCCACAAAGTAATGGGAAAATACTTCTTGTTAGTGTTGACGGGGTTTTACTGACCGGGTCCGCCAACAGTCATAAGTTGTCACCAGGTTCCGGGGAAACCGGCCAACTCCGCCTGCAAAGGTTGTCCGGGGAAATTAAATTCCCCTGGTCTTCAAGCACCTGGGTGTCGGGTCACGACGGCGTGGAGCTCGGTTGGGAGAGGTGACTGTTTTCAAGGGGATAGCTGGTTTCTTCAACTCGTTCTCTCCTGAGATTCAATGAGGTAAGGTTCTCCCTAGCATTATATACTTAGCAAATAAAGTGAAAAAGATCCTACAGGGTTAGAAACGCTTCAACTAACTACAGTCATGTTCAAACATTCAGAACATCAATAATACTCTGACATACTACACTAAATACCGAAGAAATACATAACCATCAGTTAGAACTTCATCACTAGCGAAGGGAAAGGGGTTAATCTATTTTAACATATCAGAGTAGAAGACATAAAGAACATAAAACATGAAATACCATTAACTCAGAAGCAGGAATCTCGACAACATCATTGCATAGAATTCTTCCTTCTTCATTAATATCTCTTCCAGCAAGCACTGGTGCGTGGTACAAAATGGTGGCTCCAGGGGAGCATCTAACTATATGAAACCCAAATAATGGAGCATTGAGCTCTGCAACTTAAAATTGGAAATCACTTTGCTATTGCTATGGACAACAAAATCATCAATTTTGCCAACACTTGGAAATGGGCCGGTCTGGCTATTTATACAACCCTTTCCTAACCCTAACCCTATTTTACATCACGTTTCAATAAAATACAATATCTGGGGGACGGTACTACCTGCGCCACCCTACAAAAGACCTTGAGATGGAATAGGTCTGACATGTCAGAAGAATAAGACAAGAATATACAGCGGAAGAATCACCCTTGAGAAAAGAGACAGGAAGGAGAAGGAAGAAAGTAGGTCCCCCAGGGATCGAGGCTACATGCCTCATAAATGGGAAATGTGGCACCCTATCTCCAACGTGCCAAGTGTACCCCTAAGCGGTGCCTCGAGAAGACCATTCTATTAGAAACCAACCGCTAAGTCGATGCCTCCTTGATGTAGCCAACCACCCTCTGACAGCCTTTATTAACCACTTCTGAAAGTGACCGGTCGGCCTCAGGGACCGGGACATGGATCACTTGAAAGAATAAAAAATCTTGGATCCGGGACTCTGGGATCCAGGAACTTACGTGCCCAAAAGAATAAAGAATACTCAATGTTGGAGTTTTCTCCGGCCTCTAGAGAAAGTTCAAGGTTGCTTATTGTCGTTGAAAGCCTGGAGGAGGCGAGAAATTCCATCTTCATCTATATCTTTCAGGCTGGCCCTTCGGTGTTTGGCCACTTCAATTTGTTCCCCCAGGTTCGAAACATTTTCTTTAAATTCATCTGCCATTCTCGTCGCATCATGACCACTAAGTATCATTCGGGTTAACTTTTCCATCTGGGCCTCATCTATCCCCTCTGGGGATTGATACCGGGACTGCATTATTTCATCAAAACTCCCCAAAACTAAATCTTCAGGGGTAAATGTATCTGTGCTAAGGGGGTCAGCCCCGGAAGTCTTTATCACAAAAGACTTGTACAAATTGGAAGAATACTTTACGGTATTTACCTTATCTTGTAGGGTCCCTACCAGTTGCTTGATTACCTCCAATGTGAGGTCAAGTCTGGAGTGCTGGGTTCTCACAAAATCAAATGATTCATCCCCCAGAATTCCATATTTAGAATTCATATCTTCCCCCAGGGTAAGGAGCTCTTCGAGCTCCACCTTCCATGCCTGGTAATTCTCGGCATCACCCTCCCATAGTTCAATAAGAATTTCTGCCTGGTGAATGACTTGTCGGGCCGTGTATAAATCTGGGAGACTAGACACCAGGAAATGTCGGGTGTTTCCTATCTGCAGGGTGACCCACTCATCCACTGCCTGAGCTTTCTTCTTCATTACTTGCAGGGATTCTATGTCACTCTACGGTATATCTTCAGAGGTGGAAGCCTCTGGAGGAGCGGCATTGATGGGTCATGCCAGCTCAGTGAGCAACCCTATAAGGTTTGCCTTCTTTTCCTTTTCTATTTTGAGCCTCTGGGCTTCCTTCTCATATTGGGCTTCCACTGCCCTTGCTTCCTCCTTCAGCAAGTCCACCTCACCCTGCTTTCCCCTTTTTCCTAGTGATACCTCTGCAACATTATAGTCTCCGGGGTCTGCGGTTGCTTCATCGGTGTCTGGGGGAGGTGTTGCCACAATGGCAACTGTTTCTCCGCCCGGCCTAGTTCAGAGAGTGTGAACTGTCCGAGCTTTCTTGGCCTTTGGTGGGGCTTGGACTTGGGCCATCATTTTGGCCAGGGAGAGAGGAATCACTGGAGTGGACTAAGCTTTCCTTTTTCTACTTTCTACCAGCCACTAAGGAGGCGGGGGGGTTTTTCTACAAGAATTTGTTCCCTTAGTTCTTCCCCGATGCCCTACGTCTGTTGCTCCTCAGTGGCATGGACCTCATCTATCCCCTCCCCTATGTCCTCTGTAATAACATTTTCTTCAGCAACCTCTATCTCCTCGGCCTTGTCCTCTGTATCGATTGCTGCATGTGGACTTTGGTAGGCTTCCTCAGGGATTTCCTCTTCACGCTGTTCTTGTTGCTCTTCTTCTACTGCCGAGGATTCTCCTTCCATCGGTATATCTTTTGGTAGTAGGGGAGGTGTTGGGCCGAGATTCAAAGTTTGGGCCACTGTAATCACCTGCCTGAAGGTCGCTCCCAGGAGTGGCCCTTGGAACATGGCGGCTGGGGTTACGGTTATTCCCGAAGGTCCGGTTCCCCCAATGGATGCCATTTTTTCACCTTGTTTTTGTTGGTCCACTCCCAGACCTTGCATCGCTTGCACCCCGGAGGCAATCTCCAGGTCTGGCTCTTTTTCTTCTACTTGTTATTCTTGTTCCTTTGCAGGCTCTTGTTCAATATTTTCTTGTTTTGCAGCCTCTTGTTCTGCTCTGGGGACCTCTGTCTTTGTTTGCTTATTGCCTTCCTGCAAGTTCCCGAACTCGTCGTCTGCAAATACATCATCAAATTCTTCTTGCAAAGGGGGATTGGCTGGGACTTCCGCCGGCTCCATTTCCTTCTCTGGCTCCAGGGAACTAGAAGAGAGGATCTCTACTTGTGGGGCTTGGGACGTACCCACCCCCGGCTCTGCATTAGGTTTTTGGCTAGGTCTCTTCCTTCTCTGGGTAATAAAAGGTGGCCCTGCATCTCTTATCACTGTCACTTCCATGGGATCCACCCTCATTGCCTTCACCATTAGGGCTGCCAGCGACGGGGAGGAAGAGGGATGAATTGGTCCGACCATGAGTGGTGGTGTGGCCAGCCGTGTTATTAATTACTCCCTCATCTACTTGGAGGCTGCCACTAATTGCTTGATCTACTCTTGTATAGGGACTTCTTGCGAGGAAGGCATTGTATCTATTTCTTTTCCCTTTTCCATCCTCCACGAAGAAGTCCCGGCCCCCAGAGTTAATTTTGGTGCTGGTTGGGCTGCTTGGCAGGTACTTTCGGGACACACCCTCTTAAAATAGGCGTAACTTCGCTCGACCACCTCCCGAGTGAAGTCCTCAATTATAGGCCCTTCTTGGGCATCCCAATTTACTGGTGGAAGGGTCATTTTATCTATCCCCTTGGCCTTGTACTGGGGGTCGATAGTGGGGGCGGCGTCTGAGAAGTCCTCCGGCAACCTCCAGAGCTTCAGCTTTTGCATCATGTCGGCCATCATCCTGACATAGTGCTAGCTTCGCACCTCCATGTCATCTTGGCAATCTGCCCAGAAGTCCTCTATGTGAGTGTGATGGGGCTCCGAAGCCCAAGGCAGTGTCGTTGCAATCCCTCTGTGCGGATCAAAAATTTTCTGCGCCAAGTAAAATTCTTACAAGTTGTAACTCTTCAATTCATTCTTCGCTTCTTTGGCGGTGGCCAAACTGCATGTGTAATTCCCAGAGGTGATTGGGAATGGGATGTTGGGTATCTTTTTGAGGGCAAAGAGGGCATGCACCTCCATCAGTTGCCTACAGTATTCCAAGAGCACGTTCTTGTCCCCACAGTGTTTGGGCAACAAGTAGGGTTTCCCGGAGAAGCCGACGACCCTAATGTAAGTGTGTTGTTGGAACTGGATGCAATAATGTCCATAAATATGGACCAAATTCATCGCCTCTGAGGATAGGCGGTATCCTACATCCTGGGTAGGTGTGAGCAGGTGATAGTAAACGAACGCATCATTTACTCGACAAAAACTGGGGAAGCTGGCCTCCCATTGAATTTGTGGGAAATGGTCCCATGGTACCTTCTGTCCTGGGCCAATCCTGAGCACGCTGTCTGTGAGTAGGCCGTGGGTGTGGGGCCTCTGTTGTGCTAGGGCCCAGAAAACATAAGAACTCATATAGAACTTCTTTCTCCTGTCCAGTTGAAGGAACTGGGAGTAAACATGGTTGGAGATTATTTTTTCCCAGTCATAGTGTCCTCCTTTGGTGGAGATGCCGAGGAGGAAGTAGTACATCCATCGAGAAAACTCTTGGGCGGAGGGCTGCCCAAAGACCTGGGCCAATGCTATTATTCCCTTCTAAATGCTCTTTTTAAACTTGGAGCGGGGAATTTCTATCTTCATCCTTTTAGGGTCCCTCTTTGGGACCTTGAGCCAATGGGTATTCATGTATACCCGGGCGGCATCCTCCAGCTATGTGAATTGGGCCAAGGCATCAGTCCTTGTAACCACTGAGGCTTTGTCAAATTGTGGGATTCCCAGTCCGACCTGGAATGTGTCTGGGTCAAGGGATACCAGAGGTGTAGGGTATCTGGCTGGTTCCGTGGCTGCAAGCATAACAGCCCAAATAGCGGAGTTGTAATTGGTGGCCAGTGTTAGGATAAGCTTTGGAGATTGCACGGAGCATGGGAAACAAGCCGCCTTGAGGATTCTGAAGTCGCCGACATTGATTGCCAACTTATCTCCAGCCTGTCGCTGGATGTACATGATTTTCACTAAGGCCTGCATTTCTGGCCATGTTTGGACGCTGGTGTCGGTAAGAAGTTTGACCTTGGACTCAATCTTTGAGCCCATAATAACATTGTCCTACACGAACTTCATGGTCAGGGGCAATTTCTCTAGGGCCCTTTCCATGTTGGACTTCACCGCCGCCCTGGTAGTTGTCGTGGAAGGAAGCTCTGGACTTCCGGGCGGAGAAGATGCGAATGCTTCAGACATGTTTGATAAATGAACTCTGGGAACCTGCAAGGCAAAGCGACCATCAAGACATATAATTAAGCAAATACTTTGGGGTCCGGAGATCTTACCATCGTGATGCCTGCATTCCCTGAAAAGTTAGTTCCTTTACAAAAGTCTCAAAAAGTACAAGCATCATGTTACCTTGAAGTTACTAAACATCCAGGTCTGGGGATTTTATCACACTTGGTAAGGACACGGGATGGATGATAGTAAGAGGCCCGAAGCCTGGAGAAGTAACCGTTGGTGAAGACATGCAAAAGGAAAATCATCAAGCCCACGTAGGCGCCATGTGGGTAGGTATTAAATAGAAGTTATGGCGATGACGGCGGAGCCAACTGTTTGAACACGCGAAAAGTGAAGGCCACTTGGTTGGAATTGATTGTGAGCATGGGACATAAATGAGGGTCTGACAGACCTCATGGAAGAGAGAGAAAACTGCCTATTTGAAACCGGTCGAGAGCCAAGTTTCAAACAAGTGGTTTTCTGCCCCGGAGCGAGCTCATGGGCGGGAAACCAGAAACATAGGCACCTTGACCAGCTTTTCGAGCCACCTGGAAGGATATACACTAAGGTTGAAGGATATATACATGGGATGGAGGAAGATATACATAGACTATATACAAATATATACATATATACATAAATATACAACTTGGGAGGATGCCCGCAGAAAACCAGACAAGGCAGAGCATATATACACTTATTTACACATTTTACAGACCAACCACTTCTGCACAGAGGGCGGACAACCCTCTGTGCAGAGCCGACCCACCAACGAGCGGCAGAACTAGAAAATAGAAAACTAGACGGAACAGACGACAAAGAAAACAAGACAAACAGAACCAAACAAAATGAAAGGAAACCAAAGAGGAGAGAACGGAAAGACCAACCTAAGAATGCAAAAGGTGAAGGAAAGGGAGGAGTTACCGCGGGAGCTCCGCAACAGCTTTAGTCATCAAATGGTCAGAATCACCACCACGAAGCACTCGCAATTGCCCGAAAGTGACTGGAAGTGTTAAGCATTGATTATCATAAACTCTCTACAAATGCTCTGTTAATCGCTTTGAAATCGCTCTGTTGATCGCTCTATGTGCTTGAAAGTTTTAATCGCGGTAAATGTGAAAATGACAGATAAGTTCTATTTATACCCACGGTAAAAAGGTAATCCTCCTCCTTCTGGCAATCTCTGGACAAGCAAACCCCCGGACTCTGGGCCCGGGGATTCCAGTAATGATATCCTTAAGAACATCATGGCAAAGAATCCCCGGGGTCCAGAATTCGGTTCCCAACGGACGACCTCTGGGACCGGAGTCCCGGAGGCAAAAACCAAACGAGCAAAACACCACACCGGGGAAGAAAACTCCGGAGAAAGAAAACAACAGGGAAAGACGGGCAAAGCTGCAAGCAAAGACAAACAAAAGGAAAAAAAAGGGGGACCCAACATTTTGCACACAAAATGTAGGGATGGGGATGCAGGGCATAACAGTTAGTAAAGACATATTACTTTTTCTTCAAAGCAATAGATCATTCTGAAGGTATTACTTATAGGAAAATATGAGATTTATGGACGATAGCATTAATGTCATATGTTCTTTATACACTCTTTTTTTATTTTCCTATAAGACAACACTAGCAAAATAGTATGTAAATATTTATAAATTATTTTTCCTAATTTGCAAGGAAGGACCAATCACAACTCAAGACAATGGTAACAAAATAATATCCCTAATTTGCATGGAAGGACCTAATTTATGTTGGTTTAGGAATTATTGCAATCATAACTAATTATTACTTTTGTATAATTTCAATTATATAAATAAGTTGGCCTAAAATTAGTATTTACATTATCAACTTAGTTCTCAAAAATGAAGAAGAATTTTTACATGTGTTTCATATTGATTTGAGCAACTTATAGGGATAAGGTTTTTTTTTTTGTATTTGCACATATATTCAATTCTAGTAACTAGATATCTAAATGATAATAAAATCAATAGAGAGACATTAATGAACTCCTTAATTTCAAAAAGAATTATTGCAAGTTGCTCTTGTAGCAAAATTATTTCTTCAATTGTTGATATTTTCTCTTAAGTACTAACATAAATAAATGAGCTCTATTTTAAAGCAATTTTTACAAATAGGTAATTTTTCAGTACATAACTAGTCAAAAGTGTATTAGAAGTACATGTAACTTCCACACTTCATATATATATATATATATATTGTTTTTAATTTTTTTTTAGCATTAAAATATCATGGTTAAAAGAAATTCTAATATTGCTATGAGGATTCAATTGTGTAGATTCTAAGTCAAACTCATTGACCTATGTTCATGAGTAGTGGTTCACAAGAACCTATATCCCATGAGAATGAATGGAACACTTAGCACTCATTGCATTTAGGTGATGCTCATAGGAGTCGAGCACCAAGCCTTCCAAAGATCCCAATTCTATAACTCAAGCATTGCTTAACCAGAGAGTTTCCTCCAAGGTTAAACATGTTAGAGTTTTGGCAAATATGAGCATCAAAAAACATTAATATAATGCAAAAATAAGAGAAGACAAAAATACAAATAACATAGATTTAACATGGTTCGCCCATTATGGGCTACATCCACCAAAGAAACTGGATTCCACTTATTTTATTATCCAGGGAAGAGCAAATTACAATTTGATGGTTTTCTCATCACACAGCCGCTTATTTATCAAACTTCTTTTGAGGCAATTTACAAGGTCACTAATTTTTTCTATCAGTACAAACATTGAATGTTAATTTTGTAATAAAATATAAAAATTAATATTAATTTTAACATTTAAATATTAGCTTTATATTTAACTTTTATAAATAATTTATTATTTATTACTTCATATAACTATAAAGCTATTTAAATATAATTGCTAGCAAATGGGGTTGCAAGTAGAGTGGGCTTAACCTTGGAGGAAACTTCATGGTTAAGTGTGCTTGAGCTGGAGTAGTACTAGAATGGGTGAGCTTCTGGGAAGTCTTGGTGCTTCATCTCTATGAGAATCACCTAGACGCAATGAGTGCTAAGTGTTCCTTTCATTCTCATGAGAGATATGTTCTTGTGAACCACTACTCGTGAAACATGGGTCAATGAGTTTGAATAAAAAATTAATCAGTTAAATCCTAATAGCAATATCACAATATTTATATATGTATATATGATCTCATGTTGCTACTAAGATGTGAATTTCAATGTTAGAAATCAATAGCAAGTACATATTTTAAAATATCCTAAGCAAACCCATTATCCACCTAAAAACACTTTCGGGAAAAACCCACCACCCAACAAACCCTTGAGCCACTTTTTATTATAGTAAAAAGATTTACATACAATGCACTTCAAATTGTTACACAGGCTCAAATTTCCTTACAATCAACCTGACATAGCACCATGCTACTCACCTCAAATTTATAACAAATTTCGCAGACATTTATACACTCTGTGATTCATTATATAATTCGGTATAGCAATTGCCACTCTATGAAATGATTACTAGAAACCTTGGCACTCCTCCAATTGATGGTCCCTTCGGCATTGGTTCACTCCTTTCACATCAATGACTCCCTTCGGCATCCAGTCACTCCCTTCAGCATCCAGTCACTCCCTTCGGCCTTGAGTCACTCCCTTCGGCACTTTTGCCTCTGCTAGGTCTTGTCGTATAGTGACTTCTCCCTTCGGCACTTTTGCCTTTGTGTCATAATCTCCAATCCATACGATCCATCGTGCACTTGTCTCCTCACCGCACGGTGAGATTACCTCCATTGTACGGGGTATTGTCATACAGTGAGATTGCCTCCACCGTACAGTGGACTCCCACTACTTCATTTCTTAACACATACATGAGAAGAATAAAAAAAATTGTTGTAACACTTAAAGGGGTGAAAAGGAACAAAGAGAGGGCGGAAGATTGTATGAAGATTGACAGTAGGGTGACAACAAGTTGAAAGCAAGTGCATAAATAAAATAAGATATTGTAGCTATGAATGGAGTCATACTGTTAAAAGTGTAAATGACAAAACAAGTGTATGTACCAGCAAAAGGCTAGGAATTTGAAGTTTAAGAAAACTACAAAGGCACCATGCAAAGAAGAAAAGAGAATGGCAACAGAGTTTAAAAGATAATAGGATAGAGAACGATGATAGAAAAATTCTTCTAGCAGCAAAGAGAAAAGCATAGAAGACTTCTTGTAGCAGCACACCTTAAAGAGAAGAAGTTCTAGTAATTGCAAAAGCAATGAAAGGTGAAGATTATGTGGTAGCATGGACTAAGTATGATGGCATGTTGAGTTTCAGTCAAGGAGATGAGAGTTAAAAAACATCATTTGTAACAAGGTCCATGTAATGCATTAAATTTTTACTTGGTATTCATGTAATCTGAATGGGTCCTATGATTAGGGGTTGGTGTTGTGCGTACTAAAAGTGGCCTTCTTACTTAGCAGTACACTTCAACATGGTCATTGTACTTCAGTTGCATACAGAAATGAATATGGATTCATTCATCTTGCATGTCTGAAAGAGTCAACCTATTGCCTTCTAGAAGGTGGGAGTATGATCTTTCTCTTAGGTCATTGCAAGCTCAGTGACTACACACTAACCTAAATGAAGGATTTAGAGCTATATGTTGAAATTAAAGTGTTGATTAATCTAAATGATTATGCAATTTTTTTGTTCATCCAAGCTACTTTAGATTTAGTTTTAGAAGCACCAAATTGAAATATGAGAGATTCATTTTTAAGCCCAAAATAAAGTGTACTCTAAATTAGATTGATTTGCATGCTTTGAAAGTAATAAACAACAATAAAAGATAAATGATGCAAGAAAGCTAAGATGAAAATGCAGTATAATAACTTTAATAAAAATTAAGATCCTTTGTGAAGGAAAAGACTTTCTCTTTTATAGAAATCTCTCTCGAATCGATGGTCGAGATCGAACAAAAAGAGTGGCTCAGATTCGATTGAAGAAGCACAATCCATTTGCAAGTGATGTGATTGGTTGAGAGAGTCAGTTGACTGAACTGACTAATCAGTTGTTTTGGAAACTTCCAAAATTAGTTTTCAGTTAACTGAAATGTTTCCAAAATGATAAACAGATGAGAATCAGTTAACTGAGTGGAACTGGATTGTTTCCATTTTGATAATCAGTCAACTGAATTTGATGATGTCATACGCATTTTTAATAAATTAATTGATTTTGAATGCACATTTATATTTTTATAATTAATTTAATTCCTTTTTTATTTAATTGACAATTTTATAATTTTTATTTAATTAATATGTCAGAATATCAATTAAATAATAGTATAAATTTTATTTGCCAATGTAATGTGATTTTAGGAATTAATTAATTAATCAAGTAAGATGATTGATTAGGACCTAGGGTTAGGTCAGATCAATTTGAATTTGATGAATTACCTGTTTGATTTAGGACTTAGAATAATCAAGATTAGGGTTTCTTGATTAATTGTTGAGATTGGGGGTCTAGGGTTTAGGTGACCATTTTTAGGTGATTACATTTGCCCCTCTTTGAATTGATGTGTGATCAGTGCATTGATTCAAAGACTTATTAGCGAGAAGACCAAGAAAATTTTGATTTGAAGAGATGAAACTATTCTTTTGAAGAAGAAAACTGACTTCAAGCTTGATTGGACGAAGATCAATCAAAAGATATAAACAGAATGCTCAGTTTGATTTGAAGTGATGAAACTTAACATCTGTCAGGAACTCTTAAACCTTTTTGATTGGTTTGAAAAAATAACCAGTTTGATTTGAAGTGATGAAACTGATTACCGTTGAGAGATTTGATTAGAAAGCAAATTGACTTGATTTGAAGCGATGAAGCCAATTTGATCAATGTATCTGGTTTCAATAATGAATACCCTGTATAAGACCGATCTTGTCTGGTTTTGAGTGTATTCACCACTATATAAGACCATTGATTAGGTTGCCTTTGATCTAAGATGATCTCAACTTGATTTGATGTGATGAAGCTGAGATGCCCCAAGTGATGGGGTTTTGATTGAGGATGTGATCATTGGAATGTTGATGTCCTAATCCTTCCCCCTCGGGAGTGAAATTGAAATATGGCTAGGTGCCCCAACAATTCGATTGATTAGACAATTCAGGAAGAAACTTATCTGATTAGAAAGAGGTCCTACGTGGTTAGGATAGAATTTGTACTTGATGAGAGGTCCTGTTTGACCAAGATTGACCAAAAGTAAGATACATGGATTGATGAGAAGAAAAGCATGAGAGATTTCTATTAGTTGTGCGAGTGGTCAAATTCAGATTTTGATTTTGATCCTGAAAATAGAATCAGGACTGTTGATTTAGCAAGGGGTGTCATGACCACTTGACGATGAGAAGATTGATTGATTAGAATCTTAGATCCTTCACATTGGATAGAGATAAAGTTATTATGTTCATTTCAATGCTATGCAGATGCAGATGTAGATGCAAGACTAACATGAATGCAACCTAAGGCATAGTCACTGAGCTTTAGCATTGAAAATTTTCATCATTGAGTGTTTTTGGAACATCGGAGTCGATACAATCCTTATTGGTGCCACTGCGACCATAAGAATATGAATATGACTTTCATCGGATAAGATATGGGAAACTAATGTAAGCATCGAGGCACAAAAGCTGAGATGACCTGAACGTTGTTTCAAATTTTGATAGTGCAAGAGCACACTAGTATCGAGGCATTCAAAGCCAAGATAACCATGAGTGCGCACTTGCATAAACAAGCAAAGAAATAACAGTCAACAAGATAGTTCTGACCTCACCTTGGCATACAAATAAATAGGATCGAGGGATGTGAGGCTTTTCCACCTTAATGCGGGAGCTCTTACCACATACACCCAATTTATTTGACGTTGCTAGATCATCAGGACCACACCAACTAGCAGTAGACAAAGAAAAGATTAATGAAATCAATGAAAACAGACAGCATGCAAATAGAAGTGCAGCATACTTCAGCCAATTTCAAAGTTTTTGGATTTTTATATGTATGAGGTGTTGAGAAACATCATTGTGCTTGTGAGTGTGATGTGTTTGATTTCTATCAATCTGTTGTTTATGTTTGTGATATCCAATGTGTGTTAAGAAACACAGATGCATCCAAAGATAGTGTTAAGAAACACTTTTGATTGTGGTGTTGAGAAACACCTGTTTGCGTCAGTAGCGAGTTGTCCTTCAGAAATGACAAGATTACTGACTCTGGTGTAAACCAAAGATGTGATCAAATTGGGGACCCATGCCCCAAGTAGCAAACAACGATAACTAACTTAACACATAGTGCAAGGACAAATCCAGTTTGATTGCCCCCAGGTTATGAATTTGGATCAGTTTCAAGCCAGGAGGGTTCTCAGAAGAACCAGAGTGTCACAAAAGTGACTGAAAGATATGTACAAACTGAAGCAAAGGATTCATGCCAAGATTGAGCATTGATAGATGGAGCGCTGAGTACAAGAGGTGCCTGTTTACCAGGTTTTCACCTTCTTGGCAGAGATTCTATTTTTTCTACCATGGCGCCTGTTTACCAGGTTTTCACCAAGGCACTTTTTCTTCTTTTTCAATTTTTTTTTGTATTTTTCCGTATTTTGATTTTTTTATTTTTTTTTATTCATGCATCAAGGCGCCTATTGCTAGGTTTTCACCAAGATGATCATTTTTTCAAGACTTTTTCCAATTTTTAGATTTTTTCAGGATATTACTATGTACATGGTGTTGATCACCGAGAATGCCTTAGTTGTAGAACTTCTTCAGATGGAGAGTGTTGATGGGCTCTCGAAGCGGTTCTCCTTCAGGTGTGGAGAGTCGATAGGCTCCAGAGCTGAATTTTGCAGTAATGATATAAGGACCCATCCAGTTGGGTTCAAACTTCCCCTTTTGTTCTCTATGTGACTAATTGTGGGGATTTTCTCCCAACACAAGGTTGCTCATCTGAAGTTCTCTAGGTCTGACTTTCTTGTTGTATCCTCTTGAAATTCTTTTCTGATAAGCTTTGAGCTGTCAAAGGCCACTTTCCAATGTTCATCTAGCAACTCTAGTTCTTGGAGTCTCAAAACTCTGTACTCTTCATCTGGTAAAAGTCTGCGCAAAGAAACTCGAAGAGATGGGATTTCTACCTCTAGGGTTAAGACTACTTCTGCCCCATATACCAATGCAAATGGGGTTTCCCCTATAGGCATTCTGATGCTCGTTCTGTAAACCGTAATGCAGGATTGATCTGCAGGTGCCAATCCCTTCCAGACTTGTTAACTGTACGATGTAAGATTTTCAACAAATTTTTATTTGAGGCCTCAGCCTTCCCATTACCTTGTGGGTAATATATTGAAGAACAATGTTGTGTGATTTTGAATTTTTCACACAACTCCTCTGTGGTGTTGTTCTTAAATTGACCTCCATTGTTAGTGATGATGGAGGAAGGTATTCCATAGCGAAAAATGATGTCATCTAGAATGAACAGCGAGACCTGTTGTCATGTCACTTTAATGAGTGGGACTGCCTCAACCCATTTGGTAAAATACTCAGTAGCTATAATAATGAACTTGTGTCCATTAGAAGATGAGGGGTAAATCTTCCTAATGAGATCAAATGCCCATTGTTGAAAGGGCCAGTGTGTTACAAAAGGAATGAGCTCCCTGTTTGGAGTGTGTATAAGATTGCCATGCAACTGACATTTCTTACAAGTTTTTGCGAACCTAATAGCTTCTTTATCCATATCTGGACAATAATACCCTGCTCTAAGTAATTTTTGTGCTAGAGTCAGACTGTTAGAATGAGGACCACAAATTCCTTTGTGGACTTCAGACAATGCATGTTTAGACTCTTCTTTTTCTAGACACCTAAGCAAAGTACCATCTAATCCTTTCCTATACAAATCATTGGCCACAAGAACATACCGTGAGGCATTGCGGATGAGGTGTCATTTTTTTAATTTTTGGTTAGTCCATCAGGAATTACCTGATGGCGCAAGTAGGAGTAGATATGGCGATAACGGGAGGATTCCTTCTTAATGACTGAACAGACCATTTGGGAGTCAGGGGATTTGTAGGAAGGGAAATGGATTTCTTCCACCAGGAACTCATAACGGAAGTTGTCCACTTTTTTTTATGAGGATGCTAATGTAGCCATGGCATCGGCTGCTCTTTTTTGTACCTTTGGGACTTGTTGAAATGTGATGTAAGTGAAATATTTCTTAAAGTCATCAACCATTCATTTATAAGGCATGAGTTTTTGATCCTTAATCTAGTATACATCATTGATTTGGTTGATTACAAGTTGAGAGTCACCATGGACATGTAGCTCAGAAACATTCCATTCAAGAGCCAGTTTGATTCCATTTACTAGTGCTTCATATTCTACTATGTTGTTGGTATAAGGAAACATGAGCTTGTACGCCTTTAGAATGGAATAGTTTTGAGTATTCAGAAACAAAATCCCTGCACCTGAACCTTGTTGCGTGAAGGATCCATCGAAGAACATTTTCCAAGATCTATGAGTGGTGTGCAAAATAGATCCATCTAGGAACTCAGCATTGATTGGTTCATTGTCATGTAGTGGAGCATCAGCCAGTTGATCTACAATTGCTTTCCCTTTGATTTCTTTATGCTTATTATATTCTATGTCAAATTCACTAAGAAGCATAACCCATTTAGCCAATCTGTCAATGAGGGTAGCTTTACTTAGGAGATACTTCAAAGGGTCAATTTTAGCCACCAGTTTGACTGAGTGAGCCAACATGTAGTGACGCAATTTCTGATATGCAAAGACTACTTCCAGGCATGCTTTCTCTATCATAGAGTAATTCATCTCATAGGATACCAATGTTCTACTGATATAGTATATAGCACATTCTTTCTTGTCTTCGTCTTCTTGCGCTAGCAGTTCCCCCAGTGATGTTGAGGTAGTTGAAATGTACATAATCAATGGTTTTCCTTGTTGAGGTGGCATGAGTACTAACGGGTTAGCCAAGTACATTTTGATTTGAGTGAAACTCCTATCACATTCTTCACTCCATTGATAAGTAATTCCCTTACGCAAAGTCTTGGTAAATGGTTGTGCTCTATCAGCCAACTGTGAGATGAACCTTCTGATACACTAGATTCTCCCTTCGAGTGTTCTCATTTGACTTATGTTCTTGGGAGGTGACATTTCCAGTATCGCTAGTACCTTTTCAGGATCAACTTCTATGCCTTTAGCTGAGATAATGTAACCCAACAACTTGTCAGAGTTAACACCGAATGCACATTTCTTAGGATTCAACCGTAATTTCAACTGTTCCATTATGTCCATGATTGGGCCTAAATATTGTAGGTGCATAGACTGTTTCCTTGATTTAGCAAGGGTATCATCCACATAGTATTCCATGGTTTTGTGCATCATATCATGGAAGATAGTTGTTACTACCCTCTGATAGGTAGCTCCTGCATTTTTCAAACCGAAAGGCATGACATTCCAGCAGAATGTTCCCCAAGCACATGTAAAAGTTCTCTTTTCTTCATCCTTTGGAGTAATCTTGATTTGGTTGTACCCTAAGAAACCATCCATGAGAGAATACATTTCATACCCAACAGTCATGTCTACAATCATGTCAATGTTAGGCAAAGGAAAGTCATCCTTTAGACATGCTTTGTTGAGATCCCTAAAATTAGTGCAGACTCTGATGGATTTGTCTGGCTTTGATACTGGTATGATGTTGGATATCCATTCTACATAATCCATAGCTCGGATGAATCCAACTTTGAGTAACTTTTCCAATTCAGCCTTGATAAGTAATGCAACATGAGGGTGCATTTTTCTGAGTTTTTGTTTTACTGGTTTTACTCCAGGAGCTATTGAGAGATGATGCATGATAAGGTCTGGATCTAAACCAGGCATATCTGAGTATGTCCATGCAAATTTTATCTTCTTCTCTTGAAAGAAGTCTGTGAATTCCTTGAGCTCTTCTACAGACAAAGATTTAGCCACATGAATGATGTGCGGATGTTCCTTTGTACCAATATTCACTAGTTGAGTTAGCTCTATGAGAAATGATGATCGTTCCTGTAAATGACTAGGCAAGACATCAAGCATCCCATCCTCAAGCACCTTAGAGAGTTTTTTTCCTTTGGATGTGTCTTTTCTTTTTACTATTTTTGGTTCTAAAATTGCCACAATGTGGTTTTCACCTTTAGACCCTTTTCTTTTTCTCATTTTTATTTTATAACTGAGATACTTGATGTCTGCTTCATTCATGCTCACACTAGGCTCACTGGTGGAAGAATTGATAGGTTCAGTGGTGTTAAGATAGCAAGCTAAAGCATAGTCATTTGGAAATGTAGGCATTTTAGTAGGTTGTCCTTGTAAGGACCAATCAATGAGTTCAAGATGCATTAGTGGCAAAGGTTCAATGGGTTCGAGGGCATTCACGGTATGTTCGTCATAGACGGTGACTATTAAGTAGATTCCTAGACCTGAACCTTGTATAGACATGTTCAAATTAGAAAGAGCCCTAACAACATCATCGAAGCCCATGTCAGAAATAGGAGGTCCTAATTCATCTAACCTAACCTCTAAGCCTTCACCTAATTTGGGTGTGGGTACATATCGCTGAACTGTATCCATCTCTATATCTAAAGTGTCTTCTTAAAGACTATCAAACTCATACTCATGGGAGTCTATTTCATCATTAGGTTTCATATCAAGGACATGAGTAAAATCCACTCTTTGCCCCCAGTTTGGATGAGTTCTACCTAAAAACTATGCTATGGTTAGACTCCTTTCTTCAGTATCTTGGTCTTGTTTGGAGGTAGTAGTCTCTGACTGATCAGAAGTTATTGGTAATTCCTCCAGAATACGCTCTTCAGTAGTGTTGACCTATGGTGTATCTTTGTCAAAGAGAAGAGCCAAAATATTGGGAGGAATGGGAGAAGGATACACATCATCTACATCAAAATCATCTAAATCATCCCAATTGCCAGTGGGTATGTCAATACTTTCTACTGTTGTATTGTGTTCTTCAAGAACCTGATGTCCCTTTCCTTTATCTAGGCGATTATTTGCTCTTTTTTCTTTCTTAGTTAAGAACCCTAGGCCAGTTGTGTCTCTAGGTCATCTGTAGTCAACAGAGATAGGTTCTTTAAGTCCATTTTGATTAGGTCCAATGGGTCCTTTACTCAAATAACCCATTTTACAAGCCACCTTATACCCCACACCAAATTTTTCTGGGGGTATTACACGTTGTTCGACTTCATTATCTTCGGGTTCCTAATATAACCAAGATAGAATGGCCCTTTCCTCTTTTTCATCTTCTAATGGTGTGTTGGCTTTAATGAAGGTCTCGTCATAGATTTATTGGGGTGCTGTTGGTTTCATTTCTTCTGATGGTTTTCCATAAGACCGAGGTGATCTGGGAAGAGAGGTGAGTGACAGTACGGGTTCTACTATGTATCCACCCATACCTGTGTCCTTTATCTTGAGTTTCTTTTCCATTTCCTTCAGTAAATTTCTAGCTGATTCAACGTTGGATGCCTCACTATTGTGTGGGACAAGGGTATCCACTGCTTGTCTTAATGCATTACAGGCATAACTAGTGTTGGCAAGAACAGTGACTTCTACACCGTTGAACGGGATTTTGATGCATTGATGGAACGTTGATGGCACTGCCTGCATCTCATGGATCCAGGCTCTTCCCAATAGAATGTTGTAGGCCAGTGGGAGATCCAAAACTTGGAAGGTAACATCCCACTCAATAGGACCTATTCAGATTGGTAAAGTTATGAGACCTTTAGAATATCTTTCATGTTCATCATACGCCTTGATAGTGATTTTATTTTTAGGATCAATGACATTCTCTAAAAATCCTAGTTTCTTGATTAACCTGTATGTGCATATATTCAACCCTGTGCCTTCATCTATCAAGACCCGTCTGACACGGTGTTTATGGATCAAGACTTTGACATGCAAGGGGAGATTGTGTGGATGACTTAAAGAGTTGTCATCTTCTTCTGAGAATGATAGGTAATGTGGTGAGGTCAAGTGACCCACCATGAATTGAAACTGATCCAGATCCAAGTTCTTAGGGACATTGGTAGTTGATAGCACTTTATCTAGGACCTCTCGGTGAGACAGAGAGAGTTTGAGAAATTTAAAGATTGAAATTTGGGCAGATGTTCTCTGCAATTGCTCGACGATGCTATAGTCCATAGTATTGTACGAAGTTAGTTGTTTGGACTGTGAGACTTTAGAGGTACCCACAATAGTTTGTTTGCTAAGAGGTACCCAAGATTTGTATACCGATGGTTTATTGGAAGACGATGAAGGGTTGGAAGATCCAGAACCCCCCAAGGTGACTTTTGCTTGCGCTTGAGTCACTACATTGGCCGATCAAGACTCTTTCTCTTTCTGCTTGACGATGATGACATTGCAATATTTAGAATGAGATGGCTCAAGCATGTTGATGACATTGTAGTCATCATAAGAATAAGTGTGATTAATTTGAGCACATTTCTTAGAAGTTTCTCCTTTGTGATGTTCCGGGAAAGGATCTTTGAATGTCTTATGATCAGCATTCTTGTTGTGATTATCAACCGTAATTATTTCATTATCAATGAGATCTTGGATCTCATGTTTGAGCCTCATGCAATTTTATTGTCGTGTATCCTTTGTTTCTATGGAATTGACAGAAATCATTGTCTCTCCACCATTTAGGTTTGATTTTTGGATCATATGGTTTGGATTTATCTGGCAACATGATCAGTTTGTTTGCCAGTAGAGTTTTAAGTGCAGATTCATAGGACTCACCTAAAGATTCAAAGTCTTGTTTACATTTAATCCATGGTTTGTCTTTCAAAAAACCGCTGGTCCCTTTAGAAGATGAGGATTTAGCGGTATTTTCAGTATTTTTTAGGGCCTTGGAGCCACTTGTCAAATTGAAGACTGCTTGTTTTGACTGGGGAGCAGAGTAATTGAATACTCTATCATTTGCCACATGCTTGGTTTTGTTCCAATATTTAGATTTGTCTTTGGAATTGGAACCAAACTTGTTTTCTTTGTAGAGGGTAATGTCACCCTTTTTAACAAGCACATCTTCTATTTTCATTGCGTTTTCCACCATTTTCTCGAAAGAGGGTGGACATTGCATCTGAAGAGGGTAGTTTAGTTCTGGAATCAGAACACTAGCGAAAATATCCATCTTTTCAGATTCAAGCATGGTTCGTGGATATCTAGAAAACATCTTTCTCCATCGCTGAAGAAAGGTCAGAAAGGGTTCTCCTGTGTTTTTCTTCGTGTTACATAGATCAATCATTGTCACAGGATGTTGGATATTGTAAGAGTACTGTTGCAGGAATAGATTCATCAGCTCATCGAAAGTTTTTATACTAGTGGGTAACTTTGAGAACCACTCCATCGCTTGGCTGCTCAAACTCCGAGGAAAGAGATGCATAATATATGTCTTGTCATGCATAAATTTTATATAAAGAGCATAGAATTCTTGTATGTGATCAGGTGGATCAGAGTGACCGTTGTACTTATCAAATCGTGGAATTTCAACCCCGCGCGGGAACCGAAGTAAGTACAAATCTTTTTCAAAAGGAAAAGGACAAATTGTGTTTAAACAAAACTTCGTGTTGGGCGTTTCTTTTTTCTTTTGGAGTTTTTTTAATTCCATTTGCATAGCTTGCATTTGTTTAGTTATGAGCATTATATGTGTCTCTTCTTCTCTATCAATGATATCCTTAGCTTTGAAGTGAGGTGGAAGTTGAGCGCCTTGCTCTGCTAGGTCGACGAAGTATTATTCCTTATCCCAATTTAGGATTGTTTTCATGAGTTTTACAAACCTCATATCCTGGAGACATTCATCAATCTCTTCATCACCGGGGTTTGATGGACTCGAGGAGTGTTGACTATTGTGATGTTTGGTACCATTAGAGAGGTCTCTTCATCGAGACCTACCTCTACCTTGTCTTTCTTCTGACATCTTGGGACTAGGTAACTTGTCCTTCGGGGATTGTGATCTATGAGGAATTTGAGGATCTCCCTCAAAGAGAGGGTTC
Organism: Thuja plicata; assembly: GCA_018584345.1. Classification (NCBI taxonomy): domain Eukaryota; kingdom Viridiplantae; phylum Streptophyta; class Pinopsida; order Cupressales; family Cupressaceae; genus Thuja; species Thuja plicata. Next base: position 2,333,051 of record MU223908.1, on the reverse strand, counting down.
TCTCCAAACAAGGAGTTGTCTTTGAATGGAAATCTTTGGTTGTCTTCTTCATGAAATTCTCTAAAATGAATTCTAGTTTGCACAGGCATAAGATAAGTTGATTCGCCAAACTGACACCGTGGTGATATCTAAAGTGTTGTCTAAGTCCAAGACCAAAGAGACCAAGAGATAAACGACCAACTGAGGATGGAGGTAGAAAAGACTCTTATCTTGAGTCAAAGTTAATGAACCTGCTCTCACAACCTAGAATAAGGATAGTGAAGACAATAACTGATAAGATTAGGACAAAGGACTCGGTCAATTGGACAAGCGTAACGACATCATATTTTGAGACAATGATAGGTTTGACTAACAACATATCGTAGTTTCATGTGAACTAACAAAAGCGTTATGACAGCATAGATTTCATAATAGACTAGATGTAGTAGCCTAGACTGATGGAAGACAAAGTTTTGACAAGTTTTTGAGACAATTTTGACAGAATTTTGACACAGTTTTGACAGGATCGTTGAAGTTTTAGATGAGACAAGATAAACAAATATCCAAAGTGAATAATTTTTTGGATTGTTTGATTATTGTAGTTGTTGTTGTTTCAGTGAACACTCACGCAAGACACATCATGGAGATTTTTTGTTGTAAAAATAAAATAACAGACACACCATAATCCTAGGATAGACAGGGCAATGTCTGTTGAATTCTCACTTGAACCAAAGTTTAGCTACGCCTACTCATAGCGGACAACTTAGAAGCTTGGAGGCACGGGCTCCTCCTTACTGTTAGAATGAATTTTGAATAACTGAGAGGGGAGGGGTGAATCAGTTATCCTTAGGTCTGGATGTATCAAATAAAACTTTCTATACTTTAGATCTACTTGGCAGCAGTAGCATAAATCAACAACTTTAATCATGTAGTTTACTGTCAATTGAAATTAGCTTGTAGTAACATAACAGTAAAGAAAACCATAAGCATTCACACAAGTTGACACAAGTATTTAACGTGGAAGCCCAATATGGGAAAAACCACCAGTAACATGCTACCAAGTTTTCACTCTTCTGAAGTGATGCCCTGTGAGGAGCCAACCCTGTGAAAGGTTACAATAACACACTGCTAGGTGTGACCTAGTTAAAGGATTTAATCACCCTGTCAGGAGTGGCCTTGTTAGAGGAATTAGAACATTCCAATCTGAATGTCACCTTGTTAGAGGATTTATACAAATGACTGTTAA
>MU223908.1:2257069-2310460 GCA_018584345.1 Thuja plicata | reverse complement strand
AATGATACTTGAACTGATGTTATGATTTAATTTTAATGTTTTGAATCTTTGAGATTTTGCATTGATCAATGATCAAGCATCATAGATTCATACTATGAAATGATTTAGTTTTAGAATTATCTATATTTCTCTTATTTTTTGTATATATAATGCATATATATATATATATATATACACTCACGAACACCTACGAACCCAAACGGCAAAAACAAAATTTCGTGAATCCACGAACCGGATTCGCCAGCCCGAATCCGTCCCCGAACCCGAATCGGCAACTTAGGTAGAAATCTAAATTAATTCGCCAATAATATATCATAATTATTAGTTACTTTAGAGTCATGTCATCAATCTTTAATTGCCACCATTTCGTGAGGTAAAATATACCCACAATTTGTAAGCACATAGGGCCTGAAATTGCTTTTGAATTATTGGAGATAATCTAAAAGCAATTTTGGGCGCATGAGCATTACAAATTGTGAGTATATTTTACCTCACGGAATAAAACAAGGGATGTTAGATTATTTTAAATCAATGGTACCAACTAAATATTATAGAGTCTATCCTTAAACTCATCAATGATTTCAAGCCTTGGACCCCTACTTAGCCTACTTTTCCATATTAAGATTGTTTTTTTAATGAAAGAATTTGCAATGGTAATTAATGTATTTTCTTATTATTTGCAAAGATTCAGCAAGATCTAAAAAACTTTAGTGATGTAAAAAAAATCTGTTGGAAATTAAGGTATTTCAACTTTAGTTCTAGCATTGATTTATTAAATATTTATTAAATGTATTTATTTATACTTGTATTTTCTTGCCAATCCTATTTAGTCTTTTAGTGTGACTTGGCACGATGAATTGAAATCACGATGGTAGATAACATGGGAAGTGACGTGGATGTTTATTGGAATGAGTATTGATTTGATGAATTGCTAACAAGGATGTGCAATTGTGAAGCCAAAATCATTCTAAGCATTCAAGGATCTCCCTAAGTTTCACTTGTGTTGATTTGATGCATTAGTGAGTGTTGATTTGATGTATTGTTAATTTGATGTATTGGTGAGTGCTGATATATAAGTGATCTTTGAATGCTTGGAATGATTTCTTCTTTATACTTCATTGGTAAAAGGGTCACCACCTTTCACAAGAATTGAGTCACCATTTTCATTGTTGCGTTTGAGAATAATATATATATAATTAAAAAAGATATAAATAAAAGAGACAATGAGAGAAAGAACCAAGGAATAAAACCACAAAAAATAAGAGAAAAAAAATAAGGAACTGCTAAGCATGAAAAAAGGAAGTAACTAAGCTAAAAAGATAGTTAAAAGTAAAGCCACAATTCATGCATGAGAGAAAATAAAGCTAATAAGAGAAGTATTAAAATGATAATAAATATCTAAAACAAAAAGAAAAAGGAAAATGACATAAACACCAAATAGGGAGCAGAACTAAAAGAACAAGGCTCACCAAACTCTCTATAAAGGGGTGAGAGGTTGAAGGGAGGAATGAATGGTCAAGCCGAGTCAAAAAAGAGTCAAAGATTGGATAACAAATAATTAAAAAATATATAAATAAGGAGACAATGAGAGAGAACCAAGGAACAAATCCACAAAAAATAAGAGAGAAAAAATAAGGAATTGCTAAGCATGAAAAAAGGAAGTAACTAAGCTAAAAAGATAGTTAAAAGTAAAGCCACAATTTATGCGTGAGAGAAAATAAAGCTAATAAGAGAACTATTTTATATATATATATATATATATATATATATATATATATATATATACCCAAATTGATCTCCCTTGAATGTCCTCAGATGAAACCTTCTCCCCTTTATATCTTCGAATGGGAGAGAAGTGACATGGATGTTTATTGGAATGAGTGATTTGATGAATTGCTAACAAGGATGTGCAATTGTGAAGCCAAAATCATTCAAAGCATTCAAGGATCTCCCTAAGTTCCACTTAAGGAGGGGGTGTTGATTTGATGCATTGGTGAGTGTTGATTTGATGTATTGTTGATTTGATGTATTGGTGAGTGCTAATATATAAGTGATCCTTGAATGCTTGGAATGATTTCTTCTTTATACTTCATTGATAAAAGGGTCACCACCTTTCATAAGAATTGAGTCACCATTTTTCATTGTTGCGTTTGAGAATAATATATATATAATTAAAAAATATATAAATAAAGGAGACAATGAGAGAAAGAACCAAGGAACAAATCCACAAAAAATAAGAGAAAAAAAATAAGGAATTGCTAAGCATGAAAAAAGGAAGAAGTAACTAAGCTAAAAAGATAGTTAAAAGTAAAGCCACAATTCATGCATGAGAGAAAATAAAGATAATAAGAGAAGTATTAAAATGATAATAAATATCTAAAACACAAAGAAAAAGGAAAATGACATAAACACCAAATAGGGAGCAGAACTAAAAGAACAAGGCTCACCAAACTCTCTATAAAGGGGTGAGAGGTTGAAGGGAGAAATGAATGGTCAACACGAGTCAAAAGAGAGTCAAAGATTGGATAACAAATAATTAAAAAAGATATAAATAAAGGAGACGATGAGAGAGAACCAAGGAACAAATCCACAAAAAATAAGAGAAAAAAAATAAGGAATTGCTAAGCACGAAAAAAGAAAGTAACTAAGCTAAAAAGATAGTTACAAGTAAAGCCACAATTCATGTGTGAGAGAAAATAAAGCTAATAAGAGAACTATATATATATATATATATATATATATATATATACCCAAATTGATCTCCCTTGGATGTCCTCCTCAGATGAAACCTTCTCCCCTTTATATCTTCGAATGGGAGGGAGAGCCACAGCTCTTCATCGTCTGCCCTTTCTGCCCTTTGCAATGGTCACAACCTTTCACAATTACCACCTTTTGAAAGAGTCACAACCCTTCATCATTTCTGTCCTTTGAGAGAGTTACAACCTTCCATAATTATCTCCCTCTAGAAGAGTCACAATCGTTCATCATTTCTGCCCCTTGAGAGAGTCACAAGCTTTCATTATTATCACCCTTTGAGAGAGTCACAACCCTTCATCATTGCTACCCTTTGAAAGAGTCGCTTCCTTATTTTCTTCCCATTTTTTTCTTATTCCATTAATCCTTCCTTAATTCCTATGCTCCCTTCTTTCTTTGTTCCTCCATATCCCCCTTTCAAATGAAGTTCTCTTCTCCCTTTTATATGCCATGCTTGAAGGCAACACAACTTTTCATTTCATGTTTTTTGACCATTCATTAAACTTAACTAGATTTTAATTATGTTATATGTTAATTTTATTATTATTGTTTATTATTAAATCCTATTTCAAAAAGGGGACATTACACATTGGGGGGTCAGTTTTCTAAATTGCGCCCTAGTCTCCAAGGTGTCAAATGAAGAAATCTTTACTTGTTTCATCCCAAATGGGTGACCATTAAGAATGTTCCACCTCAAAGGTGGGCATTTTTTGCCATAGTTGTTTAATCCTCTTGCAAGGGTGTTACATGTGGAAGAAACTAGGGCCACCATTCCACATATGAACACAAGAATCCTTTTTTTCTTAATAGTGCATTGAGTTTCTGTTATGGTAAATTGATGTTGTATTAAACAGAGGAGATGAAAGCTCCTTATATAGATTTACAAAGACAATGTTTCTACAAGAAACAAATGTGAACTAAAGACAAAAATAGAAACTACCTAATAAACTAAAGACTAACTAAGATGACCATTAAAAAAACATTACAATATTCTAATACCCTCCCTCCCTTAATGGTCATCGTCTAACTACCCTGCAGAAGACTATACATGTCGTGGTCATAAATTCTTCAGAACATTTTGCTACTCCTGAGACCCTCCCTGGATCTACAGAATGTCAATGACCAAGAGTGCCCAAAATCCATCCAGGAAAATAGAGAAGGTTGCCCCCTTCTTCAGAATGCTCTGCAACAAGAGACAAGAGCCTACCACTGACTCTGCCACTGAGATGAGTCTACAACTGACCCTCCCAAAATTTGCAAAACTTCTAACCAGAAATCATCACAAAACGTCCAACCTAATGTTGGATAACAAAGTCGTCCCTCCTTGTAGCTAGAGACATACCGAGAACAACTATCACAATTTTGAGGAAAAATCGGAAAACCCTCCAAACTTTTGCAAATGAGTAGGATGCCCCAAAACAAACTGCAAGATACCATAATTTGAAGTTTACAAAGCAACATTTTTTGGGGAAAAAAAAGTAAAAACCTGAAAATAGGAATCCCTGACATAAAATCTTATACGAACTTCGCGAATTACCAAAACCAGAAATTTTTAAAGGGAAAAATTTATGAAAACCAATCAGAAATTTTTTAAGAGAAAAATTTATGAAAACCCATCAGAAATTTTTGTAAGGGAAAAATTATGAAAACCCATCAGAGAATTCTGCTACTCCTGAGACCCTCCCTGGATCTACACAATGTCAATGACCAAGAGTGCCCAAAATCCGTCCAGGAAAAATAGAGAAGGTTGCCCCCTTCTTCAGAATGCTCTGCAACAAGAGACAAGAGCCTACCACTGACTCTGCCACTGAGATGAGTCTGCAACTGACCCTCCCAGAATTTGCAAAACTTCTAACCAGAAATCATCACAAAACGTCCAACCTAATGTTGGATAACAAAGTTGTCCCTCCTTGTAGCTAGAGACATACCAAGAACAACTGTCACAATTTTGAGGAAAAATCGGAAAACCCTCCAAACTTTTGCAAATGAGTAGGAGGCCCCAAAACAAACTGCAAGATACCATAATTTGAAGTTTACAAAGCAACATTTTTTTCGGAAAAAAACAGTAAAAACCTGAAAACAGGAATCCCTGACATAAAATCTTATACGAACTTCGCGAATTACCAAAACCAGAAATTTTTAAAGGGAAAATTTTATGAAAACCCATTAGAAATTTTTTAAGAGAATTATGAAAACCCGTCAAAAAATTTTCTAAGGGAAAAATTATGAAAACCCATCAGAGAAACCTTCATGTGGCAAAACACGAGACTTCGCATGGTAAATAGCATATCCAAGAAATATGCAACTCACAAAAAGCACATGCAAGTACATGCAACCTTCGAAAATCAAAGACTTGCTCAAACCAAGAAATCGTGCGATCAAAATGCTCAACCAGGCTCGCAATTTTCAGCAAAAATCTTTGAAGTTGAACTACAAAATTTTCATAAAATACCTCCAACGATTTTTATTTTAAATAATCGAAAAACAAATTTCTGAAAAAAAAAATCCAGATTGGAAGAGCCTCAATTTTTTCTTAAAAATTTTGCCAAATTTTATGAAATCTCATTGACCCACTCTAATACTATGTTATTGTTGATTTTATTGTAGTTGTGGTCGGAATCCACAAGCCATAATAGATATCACAAGATTGTGATTATATTTATATTATTATGTGATAATATAATTGTATTGTATAATTATTATATATTATTATATTATATGATAATATAATAATTATTGTTCTCTATTGATAATATATTGATATTATATAAATATTATATTATATTACTCTATATTATTATGAGAGGCGTCCCTTGGTGAAAGGGCACCTCTTGCATATATATTATGAGATGTGTGATCTCCTTCAAATTACATGATTGAACAAAGAGATGTGCAGATTGATGTATATTAAAGTGCTCGGGGGAGATGATAGGAGTTCATCTTTGGTTGGGAGGGCAATAAGAGTTATTGCCTGTGGATAATCGAGCTCGTGGAAAAAACATGGTATCAGAGCGGGAACGGGCTTGGATTGCAAGTCGGTGATTTGGAGGAATGCACGTTTGACAGATCGCCAGCAAGGTCTCAATGTGGTTGAGAAGGGCGAGATAAAGTTGGATCAGCGCTGGGTGTTTGTTGTGCAGGCAAGTTGGATGTTACAATATCTGCAAAAACTATAGCAGTGTAGCACCGATTAATATCATGATTGGTTGAGAAGATATATACTTGTATAGTAAAGTGTTTATATTTGAAGAAATAGGAGTGTTTTATTTCGAGTGTTATAAGACCGCAGAAGATACATGGTATATCTTTGGCGTGAGCATCCATTGATGTATCATATGCCAAATAGTCAAGGGAGCTCGAGATCATCTAGAATAATTTATTGCACCTTATATATATTGGGTGATTTAAAGATTAATACCAAACTATTATAATGTTTGTGTGGGGTCACTCTTATTCCTGAAGACCATTTATAAATACTTGGTGATATTGTTATTTGTATGAACATAATAAAGTCGAAGTGCCCAGGATTAATATTTATTGGCAATGATAAAGTATATCAGATATATGAATCTGATGGGTGAATATATGTTCAGCATTGTTTATGTTTCATTGGCAACTATCTTGGAGACTCAGCTTATATGATTGCCTCTCATCACATTATTATTTTGACTATTCATCGAAAATAATTAAGGTGCATATATATATATATATATATATATATATATATTGGACGGGAACAAATATTTGAACTGGTAGAACATTGAAGGAATATTGTGGCATGACTTCCTTTAGATTCGATGAAGAATATTATAATAGGTTCACTGGTTGATTATGGGCCTTGAGGAAGAATTGTCGAGTATTCATACCGTAAATGTGAGGATACTCGGATTTGACAGTGAGTGCCAAATAAACATTGTATAATCTGCTTCGCAAAGAAATGGCTACGAGTGGAATCTAAGCGTCGTTGATCGTGATTAGTTGGTTTGATCGGACTGTAATCAATATCGTCGGGAATGAGATCGTTGCTCATGGATTTTGAGTGTCATTGTGGGAGGAAAAGACTGACATTGTCGATGCCTGAGATAAATGAGCCACAGGAGTGGCTTGCTCGCTGGTCTGCATTGATGTGGTCTCCGGAAACAATGGTTTTGCAGGTCGAGATAGCCCGTATCCGCGTGGGGATAAAGGAGATCTTCTAGTGATTCTTTGTGGACTACTGTGAGAGCAATGGGTCGCATGGATCTTAGTCAATTGTCGTCAGGAAATTGCAAGTGGACAGGAGAATGTAAGTCGTTGGTTTGGTGAGTGTAGATCTTCACCGCATCCGCCGATGGAAGGATACTATGCCCTGTTGAATGTGTTGAGATCTTGGGCAGGATACTTTTTTTAACATCATAGATTGTGACATTTCCGTCATCATCAGAAAGGAAAATCTTTTTTTTTTTAAATTATTATTCAGAAAGATTTGATTTACTGGAGACTCCACAGTGTTGATGTCGTGGTTGCAACATTTGAACCAAATATCGAGTTTCATTTGTCGTTGGTTAATGCCATTGATTTCAGTGGGAAAGATTTTTTTGGTGTTTAAGGAGTTTCCTATTAACTGCACTGAATTTGTTTGTCCCTGATGCTTGGGTTGAATGTGTCCCTATTGACCAATCTACATTTGTTGAGGAGGTTGAGTGAGGGACTGTTGAATGTTAGGGATTGAGTTGAGACATCTCTCAAAGAGGAGGGATTAACATCCAAAGGGAGTTTTGACAAACCATTAGAAGAAACCTTGGACGAGGAGGTCGAGATGTTGGTGCAAGATCTTGAGCTTTAGAGGGAGCTACATTATCATCAAGCCTTTGTTAATGAATTCTTCTCTATGAGAGATAAGTTTGAGATGCAATCCCTTGTAGCATTCTTCTCTGTGAGAGAAGTTTGAGGTATAAGCCCATGTAGCACTCTTCTTTGAGAGAGAGAAGTTTGAGGTATCAGCCCTCATTCCACCCTCTAAGAGTAGCCATGGTGGATGTTGTGTGAGATAATTTGTGACTAAGCACTTGTTCTTATTCACCCTCTGGGAGTAGCTATGGTGAACGTCCTATGACAACACGTTGAGTGATTCCATAATGAGCAATTGTGCTCATTTATATTTCCATTCATGGGAGTAGTCATGATGGAACCACCCTTTGATATGGTTCATGGTGTATGTCATGTGTGTGACGCCATGACAACACCACGTGAGAGAGTCCGTGGTGATTTTTTTGTACTTGTGTGTTTACCCTCTGGATGAACCATGGTGAATATCATTGTGAGGTGATGATCTCACAATGATGAACACTTGTGCATCTTACCATCATTGTGAGCTGACAATCTCACAATAATGGTTGATATGACGTGAGGTGATATCTATGGATATGCCATAATGGTGGATATCATGTGAGGTGATATCTATGGATAAGTCATGATGGTTGATATCACAGAGAGGTGATATCGTTCCTTTCAACATATGGATGTAGCCGTTGTGATCAATCATCACAATAAGATGATGTAACTTGTAAATGTTAAGAAGGATTCCTCCCTAGCTAAGAGGGAGTGTTGATTTTATTGTAGTTGTGGTCGAAATCCACAAGCCACAATAGATATCACAAGATTATGATTATATTTATATTATTATGTGATAATATAATTATATTGTATAATTATTATATTATATGATAATATGATAATTATTGTTCTATATTGATAATATAATAATATATTGCATTAATATAATTATTTCATATATAATTATATTAATATATTATTAAGAGAGGCGTCCCTTGGTGAAAGGGCACCTCTTGCATATATATTATGAGATGTGTGATCTCATTCAAATTACATGATTGAACAAAGAGTGCAGATTGATATATATTAAAGTGCTTGGGGGAGACGATAGTAGTTTGTCTCTGGTTGGGAGGGCAATAAGAGTTATTAGCCCGTGGTTAATCGAGTTCATGGAAGAAAAAAAAAAATAGTTATGGTAAATCAATGTTGTATTAAACAAAGTAGATGAAAGCTCCTTATTTAGATTTACAAAGACAATGTTTCTAAAAGAAACAATTGTGAACTAAAGACGAAAATAGAAACTACTTAATAAACTAAAGACTAACTAAGATGACCATTAAAGAAACATTACAATATTCTAATAGTTTCAACTTGGAAGCTCTTTATACAACTATGAAATAAAATGTCTCAAGGGACTTACTCTTTGTTTTTTCCATAAAAAAAGGGGTGCCAAGAAAATATTGCAATAATTGTTAGTCTTCTTAAAAATCCCAAACATGCATTTACAGAAAAAATTACAAGAGCATCAACTAAAGATAATAGAAATACACTAATATTAATCAAGAAGATAATGTTGTGATAAAAAATAGGGGTGACAAGGAAATGAGTAGCTCAGATAAGGTAAACATTATTGGAATGAAAGAGTATTGTACAAACAATAACACGCTTCAAAATATTTACAAGTCAAATGATAACTTGAGGAATGAAAAAGAAACGTTGAGAATCCCCAAAAAGAAAAAATGGTCAGATACTTGTTCTAGACAAGTTAATAAAAGAGATTCGGGCTAATAAACTAGCACCAACCACCAGTAACCAAGTACCCTCTGATGTTGCTAAAATAGTAGAACCTAAGGATAATAATAAAATTTTGCTTATATTGATACTATACTAGACAATCATAGTAATTTGAACTGTACAAAGTTCAAACCCTTTGTTTTGGGAGGAAATATTAGATCAAAATATTCATATGGAAATTAACAAAAAAGATGATTAAAAAGAGAGGAAGCAAATTAGTAAGAGTGAGTATTCAAAAACCCAGGAAAAGGTACAGAAGAAAAAATTTCTAAGATAAGAGGGAGAGTCCCCTGACCCTCCCTCTTAATCAGTATCTTAATCAGTAATGAACATCGATTGTATAGGTTCAAATATTAGGAGCCTTGAATCCCCTCACAAAAAGCAAAAAGTACATTTTGAGGGATTTTTGCAATAACAGAAAGAAATTGGATTTCCTTCTCCTACAAGGAACTAAAGCTATTGGATTCCGGCTTGAGAATGTGTTAAAGTTTGTTTAGAGGAACTCTAACTTTTTTACCTCTAATCATCTCTAACTTTTATACCTCTAATCATACTGAGGGTAAAGGTGGCTGAGCCAACCTTCTTGGTAAAAAAATGTTCTTTCTGGTACATTCAGGTTGCTCCCCATGCAATAGGGGAGTTTGGGTCATTACTAAAAGGGATAAGGTAGCATTTGGTATTTGTTCTATTTATACTGCTAATGGCCATAAAGAAAGGATTAACCTGTGATATTGGTTGGTTTCTGCTTTACCTAAGGTTCCTCAGACCATTAGAGGAGACTTTAACATGACTAAACATAAAAAAAGATAAAATTGGAGGAAGCCCTATGAATTGGAAAGGTAATGAATATTATTTTTGATCAAGGGCCAAAAAAAGTTTAAGATTCTTTATCCACTAGAGAACAAGAAAGTAGAAAACGTATTTGGTTTCCATGGTGCAATTGCCAAAAGGATGGGAAGAAAATTTACTCTAGACTGGACAGGTTCTATGTTAAGGAGAACTATTTTTGTTTTGAGAATGATTTTAAAAAGAATTGTATTCCGGTGCTTGTATATGCCAGAACACTACTCTATTAAAACTAATATTTTAATCAAGAATGGTAGAAAGGATAATTTATATAAATTAAATAATGAGCTATTGAAAATTAAAGGCTATAGGAAAGTTATCAAAACTTTAAGAACGATCAATAAAGATTTTTTCACTAATAAATCTGCTATCAATTATTGGGAAAATACTGAAGAAGATTGTGAGTCTCTTTTCCGGACTATGGTAAGATAAAAGCTCTTGATAGAAGGAGATATGATAATAAATTACAAGATTTCTGCTAACAAAAGAATCTCTGTTGCAAGAGGAGCCTGATAAACAAAAATTAATTGATGTTCTTGACAAAATCAAACATAATTTCAGGTGCCTGCAGAACATAAAAGCCCAAGCCGCTAGAATCAAAGCCAAGATGAAGTGGCTCAAAGAGGGAGATAAGGGCTCTAAATACTTCTTTAACGTGCTTAAAGCTAACAAAAAAAGGAGGCAATTGGTCCTATTGCAATTAATGATTTCCACTGCAATAAGAATGAAGATATTAAAGAAGCTTTTTAAAACTTTTCATAAAAACTTATTTACTGCAAAGGACCACACAAATGTTTGTGAGACAATCATACCAAAGAAAATTAATAAGGTGGAAGCATCCATGCTTGACAAATCATAAATTGCTATTTAATTTTTTTTAAATGGCAAATCCCCTAGTGCAGAAGGGTTGCCTGGTGAGTTCTACCAAGCAAATATTAATTGGGTAGTTGATGAGTTATTTCTAATTAAAAGAGAAGCCATCAATAATGTTGGAATTTTAAATTAATTTGAATTGCCCTAAGCCTACTGACGTGCATACCTATCTGTCAAGAGCTTCCAGCAGTGAGTTAATGCTGCCCAGATTTGTGCAGACTTTGGAGAATGAAATCCCCAACTGGCTCATGACATTGCAGCCCCAACAGCCATAATATTTATTGCTAAAAAGTAAGTTTGAATTTGAACTTTTGAGTGAGAAATTGAATGGACAGCACAAGGCAAAAGGAAAGAAAGTTTTTGAGATTTCATTCAGTCTACAAGAAAATATTTTTGTGAGCAGCAGCAAAAAGAAGTGTTTTCTGAATTTGTGACAGCAGCAGCTATGTTTGTGAATTTGTTTGTTGAGCAGGGACTGCTCCAGATGAGCAGTAGTTTGTAAGAGCTCTGAGAAGCTCCAGATAGTTTGTTGCAGCTCCTGGTTGCTGCTATTAGTTTATAATCAGTAGTTTTCAAATCAATTTGCATTTTCAAAATTTATAGTTTGTATTTCATTTTGAAATAGTTATTTCAGATTTAATAGAAAGCAACAAAGAAAGTTGCATGCCTCCAGTCATTTGTTTGTGTCTCCATTTGAATTTGTATTTCATTGTGCATTCCCGGTGATTGGGAAATCAGAGTTTACAATCTCTGCGTGCTCTATATTTGAGAGAATTTTAATTTCCATCTTGGTATCAAAGCCATTTGGCTCTAAATCCTTGTGAGTTTGAGCATTTTTTTCTGGGTGTTGAAATTTCTTTTGTAGGAGACATGGCTGGAGATGAAGGAAAGATCTGGCAGCAGCCACCGTTCTTTAATGGACAAAACTATGATGTTTGGGCAAAGAAGATGAAGACCATAATGGTTGCAAATGACTTGTGTGAGCTTGTGGTCAGTGGGTTTGTCGATATAACTGACCCAGCTCAATTTGCTGCCCTCACAAACAAACAATCAGAAGACTCAATTGAGAACAAAGGAAAAAAGATGCAAAAGCATTGAGCTTGATAGAAGCAGCCTTAACAAAGGCAATATTTCCCAGAATAGCAACAGCTAGCTATTGTATAAAATAGCTATGGAGAGGTCCTTTGTCTATTATTAATCCTCCAAAGTTTGCCCTCGAGATTTGATACAATAGTCATAGCCATTTATGAGGAAAAGGACCTCTCCATATTGACTGTGGATGAGTTAATGTGTTCTCTCCAAACCCATGAGCAGCGCCTAAATAGGTTTGCAACTTCTTCCCAAGAACAAGCTTTCAAAGCTCAGGCCAATGCAAGAAGCAAGGGGGAGAGGTAGAAATAGCTTTCGACGGAGCTCAAGAGGCCGAGGTAGAGGCAACTTTGGACAAGAAAGTGTTGGAGGAGAAAGCTCTAGACAAGCATGCAGCCATGAGGGAGCAAGCAGCTCTCTGAACAACTCTAGACAAGGCAAGAAGAACAATGGCTTGAATCAAACGTATGATAAGAGCAATGTATTTGGGCATTATGCAAGTGAATGCTAGAAAAAGCAAAATGCAAATGTCGTTGAAGTGAATGTGGTTGAAGGTAATTAGTCCACAACCTTCATCACGTGCAATATTGGTGAAGAAGGCAGCCCTGAAGTTCGGTATTTGGACAGCTGTTGTAGTAACCACATGAGTGGTAATGAAAGGTTTTTTTTTCTTTGATAAAAACGTAAAGTCTGAAATTAAAATGGGGAACAATGGTATTGTTCCAATTTTAGGCAAAGGATCTATGATGATCCACACCAAGTAGGGTTTGAAGAAAGAGATTCAAAATGTTTATTTTGCCCTTGGTATTAAGCACAATCTGATGAGTGTTGTATAGTTCATTCAAAATGGATACAAAGTGTCATTTAAGACATGGGTGTGAAGTGCATTTTCATGGGCTATAGTCCTCGAATCCAAGGCATATAGATTGTATAATCCGATCACCAAGAAGATCATCACAACTAGAGATGTGGAGCTCATTGAGAATGAGTCATGGGATGGCTCTATGGACACATCTTCAAGCACTTCAAGTAGAGTGCCCATTGATGAAAAAGATGTTGAGTATGATGATCAGCAAGATGATGGAGCGACAAATACAAAGAAAGTCATTGGGGTTAAATGGGTCTATAAGACCAAGAGCAACGCTGAAGGAAAAATAGAAACACATAAGTCTCAGTTGGTTGTAAAGGGGTATAAACAACAGTTTGGGAGAGACTATGATGAAATGTACGCCCCTATTACAAGAATGGAAACAGTGCGAGCAGTCATAACAATTACAGCCCAGCACAAATGGAAGGTATTTCAAATGGACGTGAAGTCTGCCTTCCTTAATGGAGTGTTGAAATAAGAAGTTTATGTGGAGTAACCACTTGGCTATGAAGTTCTAGATCAAGAAGACAAGGTGTATAGGCTGAAGAAAACTCTCTATGGGCTGAAGCAAGCTCCAAGGGCATGGTACAACAAGATTGACTCATATTTGATAAGCAACAGCTTTAGCAAAAGCGATGCTGACTTCACTCTTTACATCAATGCAGTTGATGGTAAGATTTTAATTGTTGTCTTGTATGTAGATGATTTAGTATTTACTGGGGATGGTGATTTCCTCATTTATGATTCTAAAAAGGTGATGAAAAGTGAGCTTGAAATGACAAATTTGAGACTTTTGAGGCATTTATAGGCATAGAAGTGAAACAAATGCATGATGGTATAATTATCTCTCAAGAAAAGTATGCAAATGAGATCTTGAAGAGATTTAGAATGCAAAATAGCAAGTCTGCACCAACACCAACAGTCATAGGTCTCAAGTTGAGCAAGGATGATTGCAACATCAATGTGAATGCGACCATGTATAAAAGTTTGGTTGGAAGTCTAATGTATTTAACAACAACTAGGCCTAATATAATGCATGCAATAAGTTTAATTTCAAGATTCATGGAGACTCCAAAAGAGTCACATTGGCAAGCTAGTAAGAGAATCCTGAGGTATGTGATTGGTACCAAAGGATTTGTTATATTGTATACTGCATTAGATGAGTTTGAGTTGGTTGGTCATACAGATAATGATTGGGCAAGAAGTGTAGGTGATAGGAAGAGCACGTCGGGCTATGTGTTACATATGGGTACGGGAGCAATCTCATGGACTTCCAAGAAACAACCCATTATTGCTCTATCTACAGCAGAGGATAAGTATATAGCAGTAAATGCAGCAGCATGTAAAGCTATTTAGCTGAGATGTGTTGTGAAGTTTTCACACCATCGCCCCATTGCAAATGGGGAGCCCTCTTTTCGTTTCAGCGGTAGGCTTAGCTGGTTTTAGGGTCCTTAAATAGCAGAAATTTTCAGGTCTTAAGCCTTAGGGTGAGGTTGCTAAGAGGTCGAGATGCCATGAGTTGGATGGAGTCAGTCATGATTTTGTTGGGGATGGTTTGAGAGGATGAAGTAAAACTAAGTACGACATCAAATTTTGGGAATTCAGTCCCAAACTTTCTCTCATTTCCAGCCCTATAATCAAGCTTTTAAGGTATAATACGACGAAGAGCTTGTAGATTTGAATGAAGTAATGTGGAGTGGGGAGATTTGGTAGTTTCAAGACTTAGAAAATTTTATGAAATAACTGAGATTTCCCAAGAAAGGACAGATTCCGCCCCTTCTTGGGAAATAATTCCCAAGATAATGGAAATTCCGCCCCCCACTATTTGACAAGGTCTTTGGTGCCATCAAATTCTTTGAGGACTTGGTAAAAATCTGGGAAAGAAATGACTTAGCAAACATGAGCTTTAAGTGGAAAATGAGCAAGTCTTGTAAAAATTCCCATCAAGTGATGGAATCCGATGCCTTTTGGGAAATAATTCCCCAATCTTGCAATTTGATGAGAATTCTTCAATATCTACCCAATCCATGACAAATTTGGTGAAACTAAATTAGGAATGGGTGAATAGATAAGATTTCAGTGAAGGAAAGAGGACTGTGTGTTTTGAGTAAATTCCCAAAATGGTGGGGAATCCGCTGGTCCTTGGGAAATAATTCCCAGCTACAGCAGATTTCCGCCCCCTTCAATGGCAAAAATTCCCAACTTTACCTCATTTCCGCTCCATTCCAAAGCCAAAATTCCCATGATTGAGTGATTTCCAATGCAAGTTTTGAAGGGAGGCTGGATTCGTTGGAAGTTTGATCAAGGAGTGGGGGCAATTTTGAAGTTTGTGAGTGAAGGTATTTTCCAAGAGAGGGCAGATTCCGCCCCCTCCTGGGAATTTTTTTCCCTTCTCCTTGCTATTTCCGCCCAGCATCTAGGGCTTGAGACTCAAGTTTTATCAAGCAAAAACAAAATGCCATGGCAGGTCGGTCTTTATGGAGAAAGAAATGAATTAAATTTAATTAAATTTCATTGGCTAATTAGGACAAGGTCGAACTGTATGGATAGACGTGTCCATTCAGCATCCAGATCGCATATAAAGCAAGGCTCCAAATCATTTCATTTGCACTCCACTCAAAACAAGTTTAGCTCTGCTACCAACAGCGACTTATCTCTGCTCATGACTGAGAGTTATATCCTTGTCTAACAGTGAATTGCCTCTGTATTTTATCAGCAGTGAGATACCCTTAATTGGTATCAAATTGCATCAAGTGATTAGCAGTGAACTATCATCAAGAGGCAGCGATCTCTATCTCTGCTATAAATCTGTAAAACTCTCTAAGCGGCAGCGATCTCTATCTCTGCTATAAATTTGTAAAACTCTCTAAGCGGCAGCGAATAGTCTTTATCAAGTGCTGGAGTAACTCAAGATTGGCAAATCTGGGCATGACATTAACTGAAAATTGTTTGTTCTCCAGATTTTGGGGGCCAATTCATTTCATATCTTATCAATCCATAGGCTTGAGAAAGTCAATTGAAAAGAGTTGAATCTTAAGCTAACATGATTCATAGCTGAAATTGCCTCCTTTGTCTTGATAATGATGCAATTTTATTCCAATGAAAAGTTTTAGATTCATGGTTGCTTATCATTTCACAAGCTTAATGCAATTCCTTTCTTTGTTGTGCAAGGAGGATTTCAAAGAGGCTTGGATGCAAGGAGGTAGCTCAAACTCGAGACTTCAAGGCTTCAATTGGATATAATCATATAACAGAGGGCAGATTCGAGCTCAAAGGTTTCAAATGGGATGTCGATATTCAACACCAGGGTGATTAGAGTGCAATTCAGGTTCAAGATCAAGAGAGGTTCAACTACATGAAGACATCCTCAAGATCGAGATACAAGTGCAAGTCAGGCCATGAGAAATTCAAGAAGATAAAGAGAGACGAAAGATAGAGCATTTGGGGAATTTGCCATCACATTCATCCTCGGGAGATTGATAGTTTCAGAAGAGTCAATCGAAGTTAGCAAGCTTAAGTATCAAGAGATATTTTCTCCATCGAAGGATACCTTCTAACAATCGAGCAAGAAATATTTGCAGTTTTAACAGACATATTCCACAAGCCAGGATTCAAAGCACATGTTCTTAAATAGAGCTACAAGATAAGCTAATGAGGTGGCACCTAGTTGTCTTCTCCAATCAGAAAATTCCAACTTCAAGCACAAGCAATCACAGCATGCTAAGTGTCCTACTTTCTCATTTGCTATCGAAAGCCTTGTAATTTTTTTTATTGGCCCATGAATTGGTGCCCTCATGTAATTGGTTGTAAATTTGGTAACCCTAATTAGGGTTTGTGAGGTAAAATCTTGGCCCTTGATCTTGAATCCATCTTGGCCCTTCGTTGTAATTGAACACCTATAAAATTCTAAAGCCTTCTCATTTGTAACAGTTAGATTAGAGAGCTAGGAATAGAGGTAGGCTAGCTAAGGAAGAGACTTGATCAAATTGTTGCTATAATGCTATCAAAGTGATTGATAATTCATTGTTGGTTTTCATGGTGGATAACTTAATGTTGCTTTGAAGTGTTGCATGGTTTCCTCAATCATTCACTTGGAGTAGATTTCATTTCATGTTGAAGTAGTTTAGTTGAATGAAAGTAATTGTGGATGTTTTGCTTGATTGACTCGACAAATCTGAGCAACTAGCCTCTTGCTGATTGTAAGTGTGCTTTGTGTGGTGAGCCGATGAAAATACTTAACTTCAATTGATATTCAATCTTAGTTTGCATCCATTTGATGGGATTGAAAAGGAGATTAATGTGAAAACCATTTGAATATTCCATAGAAGCTTGCACTAGGTGGGTGAAGCCACTGGCAAAATTGCACCTAGTAGAGTCCAAGCCATTCATACTTCCTTCCATTCATAGCTAGTTAGAAATAGAAGTAGAAGTTAGATTTTGAGTTTAAATTGACGTGGAAATTGAAAAAGCAAAAAACTATATTTTCATTGCGCATTGTGAAGCTAAACCTTTAGAAGTGCAAGTAGTTGATATCCATTGAATGAATAGTGTAAGTCCCCTAAGAGATTATCAGCAAATCACATTATTTGACTGAGCGAGTATCCACAAATTGAAGGAACCTTGAAGTCATTTCATGATCTTACTCTGCAAGCTTAGCATGAGAGATGACCTTATATCAAGAGAGGATTAAGTATTTGGTGTTTCATCTTGAAACATTGAGTGTTTGATTTTGTATATTGTAGTGGAACAAAACTCACATCAACAAGATGAATCTTGGCAGATTTGAAAGAAGAACAAGAGGATGGAACCACAATATTTTGTGACAATGTTTCATTAATAGCTTTGACAAAAAATTCTATGTTTCATAGAAGAAGCAAGCACATTGAAATCAAGTATCATTTTATCAGAAATTTTGTTTAGAATGGTGAAAAAAAATTAAGTTTCGTAGGTCTGAGCAACAACTAGCAAACATTTTCACCAAGCCATTAAGCAAGGACAACTTTGAGCACCTGAGGAGAAATCTGGGCATAGTTGATTTGGATCAAGAATGATCTTGTTTGTCAGCTCAAGACAAAGGATGTGTTGGAATTGTAAATTAATTTGAACTGTCCAGAGCCTACTGACATGCATACCTACTTGTCAGGAGCTCCCAGCAGTGAGTTAATGCTGCCTAGATTTGTGCAAACTTTGGAGAATGAAATCCCCAACTGGCTCTTACACTGCAGCCCCGACAGCCAAATAATTTATTGCTGGTATGTAAGTTTTAATTTGAATTTTTTAGTGAGAAATTGAATAACAGCACAAGACAAAAGGAAAGAATGTTTTGCAGATTTCATTCAGTCTATGCAAGAAAATATTTTTGTGAGCAGCAGCAAAAGGAATTGTTTTCTGAGTTTGTGACAGTAGCAGTTATGTTCGTGATTTTGTTTGTTGAGCAGGGATTGCTCTAGACATTGTAGCTTCAAGTAAGCAGTAGTTTGTAAGAGCTCTGAGAAGCTCCAGATAGTTTGGTTGCAGCTCCAGATTGTTGCTATTAGTTTGTAATCAATAGTTTTCAGATTAGTTTACATTTTCAGAATTTGTAGTTTGTATTTCATTATGAAATAGTTATTTAGGATTTAATAGAAAGCAACAAAAAAAGTTGCATGCCTCCAGTCACTTGTTTGTGTCTCCATTTGTATTCCCCTGTGCATTCCCGGTGATTGGGAAATCAGAGTTTGCAAGCTATGTGTTCTGCCCTGTTTTGGGGATTTTAGTTTCTTGTGTTGGTATCAGAGCATTGAAGTTTTCAGATTTTAGAAATTCTTCAGTTTTTAGGATTTCTAAAATCCTTACAAATAAGGGTTCTGTAGGAGACAAAAATAATCAAAGGGGTGTCTACTTCCTAAAAAGGGAGACAAAAGTAATATCAAGAATTGAAGGCTGATTACCTTATTATATGTGAAGTCTTGGCCATGAATTTAGCAAACATTCTTCCAAGGATCATTAGCAATACTCAAACGGGGCTTGTAATGGGTAGAAAACATCCTTAAAAACCTCTACACCATCTAGGAAGCACATGACTGAGCTAACAGGAATAAACTAATTGCGGGAATGTAGTTATTTGACTTCGAAAATACATATGATAAGGTGGAGTAATCATTCATCCATCTTGTTCTAGATGTTTTTTTGTTTTCCCTAACTATTCTACAATACGGTAAAAATATATGTTTCGCGATGCATATAATCAAATTGATATATATGGATCATTAACCGAGCCTTTATCCTACAGAGATTTATCAAACAAGCTTGCCCTCTTGAACCTGCACTATTTGTTATTGTATCTGATGCTCTTTATTATACATTAAGGGCTTGCAAATTCAGTAATATGGTTAAAGGTATCTCTTTACCTGATAAGGATATGTCGTTGAATATCCAATTTGCTAATGAAACAACTCTGCTTTCTAAGCAAAGAATTTTGATAGTTTAATCAAAGGGCTTAATTTATATTGTCAAGCATCAGGAGCTAAAATTTCTGAAAGTAAATCTAACATATTAAGCTGGTATAACTTTCCCCGAGTCATAGAATACACACAATCGGCAATGGGGTGGTCCTCAAAAACAAATCAAATATTTGGAGATTCATTCGCTATGAACCTGTCCTTGAAAAACATGTAGGACTCAATGTAGGTCTCAAATTTGTTAAAAAATTTGTCTTCTCATACTATTTAGATGCCCCAATTTTCTTATTTAGTAGTTCTCAAGTTGAGAGCATCCAAAAGTTAATCAGAAGGTTCCTTTAGTCTGGTGATAAAGGCAGAAGGAAAAGACATGCAATGAACTAGAATTGGTGTTATTTGAGTAAAGATAAAGGGGGCTTTGGCCTTAAATGATTGAAGATCCAGGTTGTGGTTTTGGCCGACAAACTGGATAGAGGACTCTGAAAAGAAATGAGCCTTACAAAAAAATAGCTAGAAGTCATATTCAACTTGTTCTTAGCAGATAAACCTGTAAGCTCTAAGGTTTTTAGTAGCATTTGGAGGGCTTCAGAAATTGTGAGGGACTTAATTGTTGGCAGTGAGGCCTTTTTTTCAGATTTATTTGGTGTAGCTTACAATGAAACAATAAACCTCTTGCTCTTCTCCGAGGTCACTCAGTTTTTTATTCCATCTATATCTTAAAAGCAAATGCTTATTACCTGACTCTCATAAAAGAATATACACTGGGCTAAAAGTAGTTTTATTCAATATACAAGTTCCTGTGAACTTGAAATCAAACACAGAGATCAATAAGAAGTTTTAGTCGAAGGATGGTAGTGCTTTCTTCAACATTAATTCTACCAAGCTATATAGCCTTCTCACAAATACCCAACAGGTTTTAGCCAATATGAAGTCAATATCAATGATAAAGCATGATGTTGGTGTAGATGTTTAGAACCTAAAAAGAATTGTTTTATATGGCTTTTCTTGGTTAAAATGCTTGTTGTGTGATGCAGAGGAAGGACAATCACAAAGGTTCCAACACACAATGTCAATGATTTCACACATCATCCACTTAGGTGCTCTTGGATGCATTTCTTGGGGCCACTAGGTTTGAACATCCTACAAGACTTGAATCAACATTACGAGGGCAGTGTGGACAACATAAGAACTGGTTTTTGGCTCTGAGTTTGATGAACAATCCCTTGGTAGTGACTCTCAACAATGTCACAAGTATTAGGACTGAAATTCATTAGCGGACTGAAATTCATTAGCCCTTCACAACTAGGACTGTCAACCTCAATGGCCAAAGGCCAAATCAACACACTAATGGCTCAAACTCGTTTAACTCTAATTGGAGGCACCCTACACAACATCTAGGATCAGTTCCCTTGAGTATTAGACACTCAACTCCTTTCTAAGAGTCTGATTCATGGACAATGGCACTGGTTTACAAAAACTGTCACAGTCTGCCCCTTTAGGACAGTCAATTATGCACTTGTTAATACTTAGCAAAATGGCCTCCAATCAAGTTAATTTGATCCATGGGGCCCCTACACATCTTTCTACCACCATACACAAGATGGATTAATCCTATGGTTCTTTACAGGGCATTTCTTCAACCTTGTTGTCCTCCACAGTCAGATACATAGAGATATCAGACATTCTAATGCTTCATCGCACGTGTGAACCTTCTCCTGGAGATCTGCAAATTTGGGAAACGGCAGAATACATAAATAATGGCCTTCCCACTCATTTGTGTGAATTTTCACCATGGGAAAAGCCAAATATACATTTTTTATTGCTCATTGGTCACCCTACCTAGGGTTTGTACCAGTTTTCACTAAAATTGCAATATCTATCTCAAAACTTAACAAAAATCAATGAAACCAAGTGCATTGGAAAGTAGATTCACATGGCTTTCAATTCCAACCGGTCTTGGGTCATTAAATGCACTGTAAAATCCGTACAAGGCGCGATAACAGGACTGTTACAGAAATAAAACACAGAAAATTGCTCGAAAATGATTCCAATTTGCATTTCAACATTCACCAACCCCTTGGGTTGTGTGTACAAGGTATATTTATGCTTGTACAAGCAATTTACAACTTCCAACCGACCCGAAACTGACTTTTAACAACTTTTTGAAAATTTGCCATTACAAGGCAAAAAATTGTCATAGCAACTTTGACAACAATTGAGCAACTTTTACATCTTTTATCCAAATGACCTCAAACTTTCACAAATGACTCCAAATGATCATTAATGGTCCAAAATGATCTTATTTACATGAAACAACACAAAACAACACAAAAACCCAGATTTGAGCATTTTGAGCATGAGGGTGCTCCTGCACCATACTCCCAAGGGAAAGAAAACTAAAGTTCCACTTGAGTACAGATCTGCAACTGTGTATCCATGCTTTACAATGTCATCTTCAGTCATACAAGAAGCATCTTCCATGGGGAGACCCTGCCACTTGACCAAGTATTGGAAATAGGTCTTGTTTCTTGTCTTCTTGAGTTCCTTCTTACCAATAATGCACTCCAACTCCATAGGTCTCTTGGGTGGTGGGTCTTGGATCCATTCCTCATCTGAAAATGCTTGTGAACCTGCATCATTATCTGCAACAACATCCCCTTTATAAGGGTACAAGTCAGATACATTAAATATGGGTGAGATACCAATACCACTTGATAGTTCAATCTCATAGGCATTGGGCCCAAACTTGTGAACAACCCTACAAGGCCCTATCTTCTTCATATGCAACTTGGAGTACTGGACTTTGGGAAATCTCTTCTTCCTGAGATGGGCTAGAACCAAGTCTCCAACCTTGAAATGGACTTCTCTCCTTTTTGCATTAGCCCTTTGCTTGTATTGTTCCACAATTCTTTGCAAGTGATCCTTAACCTGTTGATAAATTGCTTTCATAGCCAGAACAAATTGTTCACCCTCAACCCTCATCCTTTCCATTCCACTAATATCCCTTAGTTTAAATACTCCTCTTGGCTGCAAACCATAAAAAATTTCAAAAGGACTCTTACCCACACTCCTATTCATAGAGTCATTGTATGCAAATTTTGCCGAAGGCAAGATCAGATCCGATTGAGTAGAATGCTCTTTTGTGAGACATCTAAGGAGGTTTCCAAAGCTCCTATTCACCACCTCGGTCTGCCCATCAGTTTGAGGGTGATAGTCAAAACTAAAACTCAAGTTAGTACCAAGTTTCTTCCACAAGGTTCTCCAGAAATGACCAATGAACTTACTATCTCTATCTAAAACAATGTTAAAAGGTAAACCATGAAATCATACCACCTCCTTGAAGAATAGACCTGCAATATGTGATGCATCATTGGTGCTCTTACATGGGATGAAGTGAGCCATCTTTGAGAACCTGTCCACCACAACATACACTAACTTGAAACCCCTTTGTATTATAGGTAACCCCGTGACAAAATCCATACCAATAGACTCCCAAGGCCTATTTGGAATAGGAAGAGGATACAATCCTGCATTAGTGCTACATCCTTTAGCCTTTTGACAAATAGAACATCTTTCAACAAATTTCCTTACATCACTTTGCATCTTAGCCCAGAAATAGTGCCTCCTTAACTGCTCCGAGGTCTTATCAAGACCAAGATGACCTGCAAGACTACCACTATGCTTTTCTTTTATCAAATTATCCCTAATTGAACATTTGAACACACAAAGTTGAGCCCCTTTAAACACCAAACCTTCTTGAATCAGAAAACCAGAACTGAAATCATCAAAAATACCATTAAATTGATTGCAAGAGGCATAAAACCCACACTTTGCAATTGGACTTCTTGTATCATTAAGGGCCTCCTACTCAATGCATCAGCCACTTTATTTGACTGTCCCTTTTTGTGTTTGATTGTGAGGTGAAACTTTGTAAGTACTCCAGCCACCTGACATGCCTATGACTGAGTTTTTCTTAGCTATTGAGAAATTGGAGGGCATGATTGTTAGTCTAGACTACAAACTCCTTGGGAAGAAGGTAGTGTATCCAATTCTTTAAGGTCTGAACCATAGCATACATCTCTAGGTCATGGGAAGAGTATTTCTTCTTAGACTCATTAAGCTTTTCACTAAAGAAGGCAACTAGTATACTATCTTGACTCAACACCACCCCTATGGCATAACCACTAGCATCACATTCAATGGTAAAGACCTTATTAAAGTCAAGTAAAGCCAGTATAGGCGGTTGTGCTACCATTTGTTACAGATATTGGAAACTCTTTTCAGCCTTACTAGACCATACAAACTTCTATCTCTCATCTCCCTTGATGGTGTCAATGATTGTAGCACATATATGACATACTTTTAATGAATTTTCTATAAAAACTTGCCAAACCATGGAAACTTCTTACCTCACCAACTGATTTGGGTGTAGGCCAACTTAGGATAGTTTCAACCTTACTTGAATCCATCTTCAAGGTGCCCTTTGTAAACACAAAACCAAGATACACCAATTTTGCCTTCGAAAACTCACATTTCTTTGGATTAATCACTAGTTTCTCTTCATTCAACCTTCTTGAAAACAAATTCAAATGCTACAAATGTTCCTCTTTACTAGAACAGAAAAACTAAAATGTCATCAACATATACCACTACAAACTTACCAATGAAAGATTTGAGAACTTCATTCATCAACCTCATAAAGGTGTTGGGTGCATTTGATAGACCAAAAGGCATTACAAGTCACTCATAGAGCCCTTCATTTGTTCTAAAGGTTGTCTTCCACTCATCTCCTTCCCTAATCCTGATTTGGTGATAACCACTCTTGAGGTCTATTTTGGAGAAGTAGCACGCTCCCCCTAGGCAATCCATCAAGTCTTCTATCCTTGGCATGGGAAACCTATATCTGACTATGATCTTATTTATGGCCCTTGAATCAGTGCACATCCTCCATTAAAAATTTTTTTGGGGTGCTAGAACAGTGGGAACCACACATGGACTAAGGCTTTCTCTTATCAACCCCTTCTCTAGGAGTTTTTGCACTTGTCTCCTAATCTCCTCATTTTGTTGTGGTGTCAACTTGTAGGCTGCCTTATTAGGCAAGCTAGCCCCCGGGATAAAGTCAATGTGATGACTAATATCCCGTACGGGTGGCAAAGAACTAGGAATGTCTTCGACCACTATATCGGCATACTCCTTGAGCAAGTCCTAAATCTCTAAAGGTTGTTATGACAGGCTAAGGCTTCATGATGACTGCAAAACCTTCTTTTCCCTCTTCTTTCAAGCTTTTTATTAACTCCTTTTCACCTACCAGCATTACACTAGATCCCACTTGTGGTGGTTTGTCTCCATCTTTCAATGGTGTAAGGGTATATGAAACTCCATCCTTCTCTATGGCATATGTGGTCTTTCTTCCATCATGGTTGGCATTCCTATCATATTGGCATGGTCTACCAAGGAGTACATGACAAACATCCATAGGGATGATGTCACACAAGATTTTGTCCTTATATCCCCCTATATGGAATTCTACCCAACTTTGCTCATTCACTAAAACTTGATGCCCTTTGTTTAGCCAAGAGACCTTGTATAGAGTGGCACGAGGCAATCTTTTCAACTTTAACTTCTCTACCATTTCAACAAAAACCAAATTGTCAGTACTACTAGAATCAATGATAACTTTACAACATTTACCTTGGCATTTGCATGTAGTCCTGAAGAGTGACTTTCTTTGCGGTGGTTCCTTCTCCATGGGCACTTGGATCAAGGCTCTTCTCATCAGCAAGGATTCTCCACTATCTGGAGCAGCATTGTATGATGGAGTATATACACTTTCATTGTCCTCTCCTTGTGCAATCTGATTTCTTCTTTCACCTCCAAATGAAGTAGTAGGCTGTCCTTCAAGGCATTGCCATGCTTGATGGCCTGCAAACTTATTACACTTGTAACATTTCCCGGTGAATCCAGTTTATCCTCCTCTTTGGCTTCCAAATCTGCCTCTAAAGTTGGATCTTCTTCCCCTAAAACTGCCCCTTGACTCTGAGATTTGTCCTTGGGGGTTACTTGTCTCTCCTTGAGATGTTTGGGACTGTCCTCTACCAGCAAAAGTCCCTCTTCCTCTAAAGTTTGTCCTTCTTCCTCTACTCTGCTTCTCTTGTTTCCTTAGCAACTTTGCTTCAGCCTTCAAGGCCAATTGATAGCATTCTTCTACAGTCCTTGGACATGTGAGACTCATTTCATCCTGTAGGCTATACTTTAGCCCATTCAAATACCTTGCAACCTTATCAGCATCTTCTTCCAAGTGGCATGATCTAATGCTAAGTTTATAGAACTCCTCTGTGTAGGTCTTCACATCCATGTCTTTTTGTTTCAGATTTTGTAGCTGCCTATACAGCTGAATGGCATAGTCACTAAGTAGGAATTTGCCCTTCAATTTTGCCACCATTCTATCCCAAGATGTAATCTTTGCCTTACCCTTCTTTTTCTCTTCATGCACATAACCCCACCATAGGGATGCATTGTCCTTTCAGTTAAGTTCTTGCCAATATCACTTGTTGCCCCTCTGGTATCTCTTCAAAATCAAAATATTTATCCATTTCTCCTATCCAATCTAGGAGTTCTACATTTAGACTTCCTGAATATACTGGGAGTTTCATCTTGACTTTGGAACCATCACTCCTCACCACCTTTAGCAATATCTCCATTCTCAACTCTTCAACGTCTCTTTCTTCTTCGTGTCCTTGTGCATTTTCTTCACCAACTTCCCCTTCTTCTTGGTCACTCAAATCTCCTGTGACCACTCCTCTTCTCTGATTAGTCTCAACTGTTGAGAGTCTTGCATCAAGGCTTTCCTTCAGTGCTATCAATTCTGAGGCAAGAGAGTCTCTCACCTCTCTAACTATTATCTCCAAATTCATCCTTGGAGGCATCTTGGCTTGACTTCAAATTCTTCTTGCTTCTAATCTCTTATCTTTACCCACTGATCTCTCCTATGCTCTGATACCAATTGATGCAGAGGAAGGACAATAACAAAGGTTTCAACACACAATGTCAATGATTTCACACATCATCACTTAGGTGCTCTTGGATGCATTTCTTGGGGCCACTAGGTTTGAACATCCTACAAGACTTGAATCAACATTATGAGGGCAGTTTGGACAACATAAGAACTGGATTTTGGCTATGAGTTTGATGAACAATCCTTTGGTAGTGACTCTCAACGATGTCACAAGTATTAGGACTGAAATTCATTAGCCCTTCACAACTAGGACTGTCAACCTTAATGGCCAAAGGCCAAATCAACACACCAATGGCTCAAACTCATTTAACCCTGATTGGAGGGCACCCTACACAACATCTAGGATCAGTTCCCTTGAGTATTAGACACCCAACTCCTTTCTAAGACTCTGATTCATGGACAATGGCACTAGTTTACAAAAACTGTCACGGTCTGTTCCTTTAGGACAGTCAATTATGCACTTGTTAATACTTAGCAAAATGGCCTCCAATCAAGTTAATTTGATCCATGGGGTCCCCACACATCCTTCTACCACCATACACAAGATGGATCAATCCTATGGTTCTTTACAAGGGGTTTCTTCAACCTTGTTGTCCTCCACAGTCTAATACATAGAGATATCAGACGTTCTAATGCTTCATCACACGTGTGAACCTTCTCTTGGAGATCTGCAAATTTGGGAAATGGTAGAATACATAAAATTTGCATTTCAACATTCACCAACCCCTTGGGTCGTGTGAAAGGTATATATATGCTTGTACAAGCAGTTTACAACTTCCAACCCACCCCAAACTGACTTTTAACAACTTTTTAGAAAGTTATCATGGCAACTTTGACAACAATTGAGCAACTTTTACATTTCATCCAATGACCCCAAACTTTCACAAATGACTCCAAATAATCATTTATGGTCCAAAATGACCTTATTTACATGAAACAACACAAAACAAGACAAAACCCCAGATTTGAGCATTTTGAGCATAAGGGTGCTCCTGCACCATTGTGGGTCCCATCAATAATATGTCTAATTCTTGCAATTTAAATTGTTTTGTTTGTAATGTTCCTCAGGATTTTGGTCACCTTTTTTACTACAAGTTTCCTCAATCTATTTGGAAATTATATTTGAGTAATATCTGTTGATGGGATATTAGGAAAAACTCCTTTGGCGATGCATTTCTTTTCATAATGCTAATAGTCTGAATGTTAAGCTCAACATTTTTTAGCTTGCTCTTTCCACTAGGATTTATTGGGTGAATTGAAAATAAAAAAATGAGGATGTTTTCTAGGACAAAAGAAGGCACCATAAGGAATCTTCTAGTAGACTCATATTTTCAAATATTGTTGATGGGTTATTATTATAACAAATATGGGCAGAGACAAAGAAATCTGAATAATTAAAAACAATATAATACGTGCTTCTCATACTGTTTTCATTCAGTACATATGACACTAATATAGGAGTTTAATCTCCTATATTATAGAAAAGTCCTAAAACAACTCCCTAAATATATTTGAGTTGTTTTAACAACTCAACACATAGGTAACAAACTAAATAAATTATCATATCTCCTAACAATAATATAAAGTTGTTTGTCAACAACTTTATAGCTAACCCAAGCTCTTATGTGAACACTAATTCCTAACACCCCCCCTTAGTGTGAACATGGAGTGAAAGTTAATCACAATACTTGATGACCACACATAGTAGCTCACCAAACACTATAAGATAAGACGAGGGACATACACATCTACTCATGTCAATAAATAGTGGAACTACCCTCACTACGCTTAGTGCTTTCATCCAAGGATAGGGACAAACACAGCTACCCATGGAACCAAGGATAGTGACTAAAGTCTAACACATCTATCCAAGGTCTTACATCAAATTAGGATAAGGACAAACACATCTATCCAACATCAGTCATGAACAGAGATACACACATTTTCTCAAAACAATTACGATTGGGGACAAACACATCCAATCATAATCACCAAAATATTGTAATATAATTATTTCAAATATTGTTGAATAGGTCATTATGACATTAGAGATTCCCAATGAGATATTTATGAAGCTTGCGGATAAAGGCTCAGCTCTGGTTTATAAATCAGACATCAAATTTGCAAAATTTTGACCACGTGATTTCAGAAACACTAATGATAAATTTGTCAAAGAGTATATGGAGTCTCAAAACCAAAATTTTGGTAATGGCGACGATAAAAAACACCATCTCTCCTCCATTAGGAACATTTGAGATGGATGCTTATAATGAAAGTTATAATCAGTTAATGATATTAGATTTCCACAATCGGCGACGATAAAAAATACCATCTCTCCTCCATTAGGTACATTTGAGATGGATGCTTATAACGAAAGTTATAATCAGTTAATGATAATAGATTTCCACAATCCATAGTGGTTATAGTTGCTATTTCTGGATTTGATTGCATGTGAGCTTTTTGTAGCATTTCAGAATCCATATCCCACTCTGTGACCCATCATCGGGATGTTAGATAGCTTAATGAGAAGAAACAAGATTAGGGAGAAAGGATAGGTCGCACTACGCAAAACTTTTATTCAACTATAAAAATATATAATGGAAATGCCAAAATTGCATATATCTGTGTCTCTACTCATTTCACTAATAAACAGTCCAATACAAATATTTAGTGTGTGTGCACGCGCGCGCATGTGCCAATAAATAAGAATTGTTTGAATTGCATTTATGTGTGTCTACTCATTTCACTAATAAACAGTCTAATACAAAATATGTGTATAATTTAAATACTTCTTATTTATTAGTATTGTTATTATTTATATTTATAGTTACTTATAATTTTCGGATGAGTTTACAAAATCTCACACACCTTCCGTGTGCAACCTATCATCTCTACCCTTTTTCCATCTCTTTTTAGTATATCTGGGTCTGCAACTAATTAATTTTCTTCTTCTTAAGCTACCTCACCTCCTGATGATGGTTCACAAAATGTGATCTGAAACGGTGATGAAAAAACTCACACATTCAAATCCAAAAATAGCGATTAGCAGTTATGTTCAGGTTTCGTACTGATAATTAGATCCTGCTGTGGTTCACAGCTATTCTCCAGATTTGAAAACGTCTCAACTGTTGATGCTTTACATGATAGACTTTTGACTACAGTTTGATATGACAGAATAATTGATTATATGTTCCTATTTTGCTAGTCACTCAGTCAATCTTTATTGACTATATACAAGAATCCTGCTAACCTGATAAACATTCTAAAGTTCATCCTCTACCATAATCCTGAATGTGACCAATGTTAGTTGTTGATGTTATTGAACTGGTTGTATCAGCTGGTTATGTAAAACTGTTGTATGCAATAGCAATACACTTGACTGATAAGTCTTGCTATATCTTGCTTGTAACATATTTTGCGCCTAGCTGGGGCTGGTGTGGTCTTCTTGACACGTGTATATTGTAACCTGTTTCATTATAGTAAAAGATCGTTTATTTTTTTAAAAATGATAATTATCATAATTATCCACTTTTAAAAGAAAGTGGAGCAACCCTCTTACCTTCAGTTCTATGCAGATCTACTCACAATCAATGAGTGAACATGGGCAAAGCTAGTTGGAGTTGTTTTGACATGAATTTGTGATAGGTATATTAAGTTATGATGAGTTCAGATTACTGCACTTGAGGTAAGTGTACTACAGATTGACAAAAGTTGACTGTGTGACTAACAATTGAGCAAGAGAGGAGTTTATTATAAGTTATGCATATCCATTTGGGTGCTGTAATTCCAGGAGATGCAGATTTTTTCATTTATCATTTCCCATCTGAGTCATAATTACATTACATGATGTTGATTTCTTATTCACATTGAAGTTTACTTTGGTGTGTTATTCTGCATGAGCCAATTTATGTTTGTACAGTGCTTGTGAATCTAGAATATAAGCCTTTTAAGCCTCATTTCATCTTTGCTTCTTTCATACACAGATCTGTAGCACTCTCGAAATGTGAGATTCCGAACATTGTTAAGCATGTGTATGTATCATAGCCCCTTTTTTCATGATTTGTTTGCAGATATTCAGCCATCAGTTAAGTTCATTAATAGACAAGTGAAAAAATTCTGACCTCTTTGGCGCAAATCCTAAGTAATGACCAAAATTTATAACAGCACTAATATCAAGCAGACGTGGAAGAAAATCATCATATGTCCTCTACTAT
Organism: Thuja plicata; assembly: GCA_018584345.1. Classification (NCBI taxonomy): domain Eukaryota; kingdom Viridiplantae; phylum Streptophyta; class Pinopsida; order Cupressales; family Cupressaceae; genus Thuja; species Thuja plicata. The sequence continues at coordinate 2,279,752 of MU223908.1, read as the reverse complement.
ATGCATACCGCTGTGGACACATGGCTGATCCCTCCAGTTGGTCCTTGCCGAGCCAATCCAAAATCTGACAATTTTGGATCAAAATTCTCATCTAAAAGTATATTGGATGATTTAAAATCACGAAAAATTATCTGCAGCACCATGAATAATGAGATATGTTTGGTTAGAGAATAGCTCTTGAGATTATATTACACTAAAAATTATCTAACTAAAACAATTGTACTGTTTTGAAATAAGCAGAAAATATTGGTTACTTTTGTTCTAAGACATTAGAGAGAAGATAAAACTTTTACATCTTATGGCAAGTTGGAAGCAATTCAAGTACTTATATATGACATTACATTGTGGGATTTTGTAGAGGGTTTCTCACAATATTCTCCCGAGCTTAGAGTGTCATTTAATTAATGGGGTAATATGTACCTGTCTCTTTGTTAAAAAAAAGCAAATATTACAATTGTTAAAGGATAAATCTGTTACAGTAAAAGATTAGACCTAATCTTTGCTACTGAGATATCTTTGCAATCTGTTTCATTAAAAATAGAACAGTTATTTGTTGTGTCTTGTTCTGTCAAATTCATTTTTGTTTCTTGTAGTTCAGAAGCTTTCTGATAGTCATTACGCAAGCATATCTATAAGCAAATCAGAAGCATCAATATTTTTAGATGGAATTATAGATTAGAAGGCATAAGCTTCATCCAATGATCTTGTCAAGAGCTTCATCAAAGCACAGAAAACAAAATGATGATTGTTGTGGTAAATCTTTAGAAATATCTCAATACATTTTCATTAGTATATCCAGATTTAATATCCTCTTTTTGTTTAATGCTGTAGTGTGCCTTACTAAAAGATGCATATCCAATAAATCATAAGGCAATGCTACAGCATTCATATAAAGAAGATGTTATATCTAAATGTACTAAAGAAAATCAGGATGTTACCAGAAGTTTTAAATGCACGAAACATTTAAAGTGAAAAGTGTAAAAATTGAGTGACAAGTTATCACCACAATTCTCATTTTTGCTCAAACAACTTACAAGCAAATTAAATTCCAACCATGAATCCAATCTCTTTTGTAATCTATAAGATAAAAATGTTCAAGTAGTTTTTCAGTGCCCATAGTTAACTTATTTAATAATTATGAAAAATTTATTTTTGTTTGATCAGAAAGATCTCTTACAGTAGCAAGAGAAAACTGAAACAGAAATTTAGAGTTTGAAATCACTGATGATATGTACTACCATTTTGAGAAGTGAACATACACTGTCCTACATCCAAACCCAAGGGTTGCACTTGCAAATATTTATAATTATGTTGGCATACCATCTTACCTCAAATTGCATAAAACCTCGATGATTCAATGAAAAATTAAACAAAATATTAACTAGATGATAAATCATAATTATAAGGTTTATCTTTTCTTGACTCGTTATATTGGGTTTTGACAGATATTACAAAGGATCATTTTAAATCTCCATATAATTTTTTCTTTCTAGAAAAGAATGGTAAAAATTTATTGTTCAAAGTTCAACTTCAAACAATCCAGATTTGTTTACCAATAGCTTAGTCAATATTGTTTGTTCGTTGACAGCATAGTTCAAATGCTTGCAGACTCACAAGCATTCACAAAACAAATTTCTAGGAAACTTAACCTGCCCACATGCAAGTTTGGAATGATTCCTCAACAATTAACTCACAAGTTAACTTGCCAAAACCCACAAGTTCAACTTAAAAACTTGCCAGACAGGACATAATAGCTTAGCCAGAAAAAGCATCAAAATACTTCAATTTTTTGAAATATCTTCTTCCAATTCTCACTCCTTCAACACATTGACAAAATTCAGTGCATTTAAGGATGTTGCATGATGACTGGTTTGACAACTGAGAAGTTTTTTGCAGCATTTCAAGGTATGTAACCTAACCACATTCCTGCTTGTGCTTTTAAATTTCAGATTTTTGTTTTGTTTTTCCCTCGTTCTAAGATTTTACTCTTCTCTTTTTCTCTTTTCTCTTTTTTTGTTATTTAACTGGTTGCTAACATTTACATTTTGTAATCTTTAATTTTTTTAACTTATGCTAGGGTTTCAAATTCAGTTCTAACTTCTTTGTTTGAGACAACATCTGCCACAGGCCTACTTTGAAGAAGCATGGAACCCCGGAAAAAGAAACAGGACAAACAGAGTGTAATTATTGTGGTAAGAAGATCAGAGGCATCAACTGCTTCAAATATCATATTGCATGGAAGAAAATCAGAAGCATCAACCACTTCAAATATCATATTTGGGTGGATATGTGGAAGAGACATTTCACTTTGTACTGCAGTAGTGCCTGATGTTATACAATATCTCTCTCCTTTCTTCGTATGGGAGCAGCAGATGTAGTAGTATGATATGTTATTATGAATATGACCACATATTAAGTGTTTTGATGTTTTTCTAGCCGCTATGATCACATATGACACAATAGTGGATACTGGACACCATGCTGTTTGAGATTAAATTTACAAGCGCATGAGTGTTGAACTTGTAAGTAATAACTATGATCAATGATACGCACTGAACTATTTTTGAGCTATGAGTGTGAATGCATGAAAAACCAATAGTGCTTATCTGTTCTCTAAAGCCAGTTTTATCATTGTGTATGTTTTTAAATATTATTTTCAGATTTCATAAAATGTGTTCTTTTAGTTTTGTAAATTTCCCCGAGTCACTGAATCCAAGTTACATTTGGGTATGTTGAGTTTCCCTGAGTTTTTGTACTATGGCTGACAGCAGACGAAATGACTCAGACTATAAATTATTTCCAATTACAAAATGTTCATAGTGATTAAACATTTCTTAAGCAAATATCTCTAGAGGATAGTTACTACAGAAATATGGCACAAGATAAATCTAATTGCTGTAATGATACTCTGAGCTACAATCAACTTTCCTTCAACTATTACATAGCTTGTAATGGAAAAAAATCATCAAAATTGTTTACCATATCAATGAACAGATTACAATGTCCTATAACAGATCTTCCAATTTAAAACACTCTCACCCCCATCATGTTAAGCAAATTACATCCACCATAATGCAGAGGATAGATTTAGACTTCTCGTGACAATAATATCCAACAAACTGGTGCACTCGTCTAACTTTGGGACTAACTAATTATACACTACAAATGGAAGTGGAGTGCATAAATGTAATGTCCCCTTTTTAATAAATTCATGTTGTGGATCGGAAGTCCTTTTTCCCTTATTTTTGGTGAGTTAAGCCCAATCAATCCCAACTTCCCTGGTCTCAATTTCTCTCAAGTGTAGAGGGTATTGTGTCCCAACTCTTGTATATGAGCATTTTGGGGGGGTTTCCAATTTTACCATCTCAAGATACCTTCCTGCCAAACCCCATTCTTTCCTTTTCCCTTATCAAAATTTCGGACTTTTCCATCTTGTAAACGACAGCCAATTTTGAAAACTAATCTTGATTCAGGCCATAAAACCTGGGGACAATTCATAATTTTCCAAGTGATCACCGGTAGAGTTGAAGTCAATTGAATTAAGCATGAGTTTCCCTAACTCGAGGACACAAATTTTCTTCATAGCCCACTTCAAGAAGACTTGTCTCAATATTCTCTTCTTTGTAGAGGACAAGAAGTGGAACCCCTAGATTCCTTTTTTTAGGTGTCAATAGAGGGACATAAGAGAAATTCACAATTTCCTGACCATGGGTTCCCTAGTAACATTGTGCAGCAAAAATAAACCAGAAGTCAAGGCCCCCTTGAAGTTGTCAAAGACCTGGGTGGCTGCATGTGCCTAGACATAATAATATTTCTTCTAGTGCAGAGCAGCAATCAATGAATAGATTCTGAAAAACTTATACAATTCTAGCAGATTAGTGTCCTCTAAACAAACCACTGTTGCAACCTCTGATTGTGTAGCTTGCACTCCATCACAGACCCAATTTGTTGAAGTTTGACGAATCGACCAATGTAGCCTATATTTCAGGCATGCACACAATGTACCACCCTCTTGTAAATTTTGGCTACAAATAATTGTTTCTTTTGACCTCCTTTTCATCACCCCACTGATAGCATTAACATTTTGTGTTCCAAAAACAAAGATGTCAAACCTAAATGTTGACCTGAAAGAGTATGCTTTACCTAGAAATATTAATTTATCTGACTTGTCTAAGCCGGGACATCATTGCTGTCACATTTCATTAGATATAGCTTCGGAAAATTAATCTCAAATTCACAGTTGATTTAAGTAATGCCAGGATTTGATCCTCCTCGTAGAGGCATACCACCACAACTACATGATAGATTGGAACTCAAATGTTGCAACTTGCAACTGTGATATTTTCCATGTAGTAAATGATGGAATCAAGATAGTCAAATTGTACTCAACCAGCTAATGTTGGATTGTAGCTTTGTAATCTCAAACTCCATCTAGAGCTTGAAGTTTCCTAACTTTTTATCGAACCTATTTTCAACTGAGAAGAAAAACTGGTTAACATGACTGTTGCAGTGTTTCAAAACTTACATGAAGACCCTGCCAATATCCAAATCCAAGTGTTCTTGAATTTTCAATTGGATGGGGGTAAACTTCATCATCTTTCTCAAATGTCTCCAGAAGCTTATTCCATGCTACTCTGGGGGAAGCAAATGGTTGAGACTGTTTTGGTCAAAATGATTTATGTTAAGAATCAACTCATGTTGCCAGATTTAGGGTTGACGGATTGCTGTTTGATACCTAAGGTTAGGGCAGATAATATTGCTTTTAGTCTAAACTACTAAAGTTCAAGTAAGATACTAAACTAAGGTTTCAGTCCAAGCAGGAAAACACCCTCATTGATGAGAAGATGCTTGGCCTGAAAGAGAATGATGGCAGCAGTGGAAACCAAACCACACCAGAATAACAGAGATAACCAATGGTGCAAAAAATGGCTGTTTCGACAAAAGATCAACAGAAAATAAGAGGAGGCAACAATGTCTATTTGAAAATTTGAGACTAGATTCATTTTGTTTCTCCCTGCCTCAATCCTTGATGTTTGCCTGACTGTCACTCGGATACCACTTGTAAATATATTACTTATAATAACATAAAAGGACCGAAGCGAACCAGAATAACAGAAATGGACAACAGTGCCAAAATACTATGTTACTGGATTCTTCTAAAACAGATGCCAAATTGCAAAAATACAGTTCAGGAATGGGTTCAGCTTGCCGTTCAGCTAGGGTTTGGATGGGCATCCTGGGACCCACATCAAAAATAGAAAAATAAGAATCCGAAATGCTGCCTTTGTATAAAATCTGGTTTTTTTCTGAGAATAGAAACCCTCTTGATGTTAGGTATCTCTTGGAATCTGCTCGTTAGAACACAGATCTGGTGAAATCCGGGGAAAATAGTTGTTGATAACAGGCACTTCTCATGGAGATTCGATAAAGAGATCACTGTCACTGAAAGCATGTGCAACTGCTCCCTTGAATCTTATTGTGGACTTGCTCTGCTGACTTGATGAAAGTTATACCTGCTGCAAAGAAGTCCGGTGCTGCATAAGAACTGGCCGTTGCTGGTCACTAACGAAAATACAACTGCTCTAAACTGAAAGCGTGAGAATCTATGTTGCTGCTCTGCTAAACAAATGAAGCATGACAATGCTATTTCTAATCCCCGTCTTATAATGTGTGTGTGTGTGTGGGCACACTCATTTTTAGCTTCTGATTCCTATATAAAACTCAATCTTCTATAGTGGTTCCCTGATTCAACTTATATACTGAAGCATATATTAATGAAAAAGAGTCGACACATTGTTATGTATTTATATTAAATGAATATTGTATTTAGAATTTATATAGATTGAGGATTATTCTATAATATTATGTTTACATGTGTTCATTTATAGACAGTTATGGTACATGTATATATGTCAACTTTTATTAGATTTCTTTAATAAAATATTATATTATTCATATTTACATTAATATTAATATATAACATTTGTATATAAATTATGTTATAGATATCTTAAATACATTTTAAAAAAGACAAGAAATTAGTCTTGAGTTACTCTATTTACTTAAGGAGTTACCTTATTTACTTAGTAGTTGTTTTTATGTACTGAGTTATTTTATTTTATTTTATGTTATTTATTTGAGAATTTCTATTTTACTTCTTTTTATATATAGAAGAATTTTCTTATTCTTATTTATTTATTTTAAAAATTATTTTATAGTTTTATTCTTTTTTTTCATTCATATAATTCAGCTGTGTTCTAGATTTTTTATGTACACAGTTACTGTATCACCCCTGTAGGCATAATAAATATATTAAAATGAAATTATGTATTTTTATTAAGATATAAATAAAAAACTAGGAGGAAAAAAATCTGTTGTATTGCATACCCAAAGTTCAAACCCTTCCTGAACATGAACCCAATATGGTGACGTCGCAAGAAAAAACTGCTCAAACAAAAGGTTGACAGAAATCAATTTGGAGAATAACAGTTTTAAAATGTCGAAAATTCAAAATCAAACTCAAACAGAATAAAGAAAATAGAAAAGGTGACTGCTAAAACAAAAGACTAATCAAATTAAAGTGAGGAGAAAACATGCACATCATTGTTCCCTGTCTCCAAGCCTTAATGTTTGTCCAGATCATTGCTCTCATAACACTAGTCAGAATTTTCTCATAATAATTAAATAATCACTTAGTCTTAGACCTCTCAATTGCAAAAAAAACTTCGTTGATCTCAATGCGCAGGAAAAACAAGAGTTAAAAAATGGGAACTGAGCAGATTTGTAGTGCAATGGCAGTTTCAAGGGGCAACCTCCTAATACAATTATAATTTAATGGCATGACACAAATGACAAGAGTCGCATAGCCTCTAGTGCCAGCTTGATTCTAGCACAACTAAGTATTATAAATAAACGTGCCACATGTCAACCACTCCATAGCCCAGCCATACATAATGAAAATGATTTGAATAAGGGTTAGGGGCATAACACATAAACATTGCAAATGCAATTGAACTTATAAGGGATCATAATCACTAGCTATGAATGAATGTAGCACACATCAGCCACTCCATAACCCAACCGCACAAAATGAAAATGATTTAAACAAGGGTTAGGGGCATAACATCTGAGCATTGCAAATCCAGTCAAACTTCCAAAGGATCATAATCACTAGACATTAAAATCATGTCAATTGGTTGTGAAACAGCGTCTTGTACTCATCCCAGTTTATAATCTCAAAAGAGCATTGCAAGCAAGCAGGTTGCTTTCTTGCCATAAATCTGATACATTGTGGAGAGATGCTAGAAGTCAATTGTTTGTTTGTTTGTTTTCATTTTAAAATCGAGTGCAACTTAAAGAAAAGCATAAAGTTGTTAAGGATTATATTGAACTAATGCCAGTTTGACTTTGTATTTCAATCTTGAACCTGTTACTATAGTCATTCAGGGCGAGCTTTGCATAGTGAACTGAGACTGCTTGCTCAAGATGGAGTGAATGAGAATACATGTGACTGGGTGATCACAACGAAATTTGGAACCCTGTTGGAAAATGTCGTTTCATCTTTATATTTACTTTGACTTGAGTTTGGCCAAAAATACTTTCCAATTCTCCTAGTTTGCGAGATACGTAGAGAAATCTGTGAAAAATACCTCAATATTGTACTTTCAACTAAAGAATTTGTTCCCAGAAATGGTCGTTGAAATTTCACTGGAAACAGAAATTACTCTCAATATGTTTGCCAAAGTTCAAGGATGACACATAGACCCTCGTACAAAAGTCTGTTGGCTACAGAACCAACAGTAAAATAGAATCCAAGCGATATGACAGCTAAATTGGATTTCATCTAGAAAAACTTTGCCCTCAACAGATTGACAAAGTTCTTGTATGAAGGAAATTGGTCTGGACAAAAGGCAGGTAGAATTTAAAATAATACTACTAGTCATGTGAACAAGGAGAAAATGCTTTGATACCTGCCTTTGGAACCGTCACTGATTTGCCAGAGTCTCTGAGGCATAGCACTGCTAAGTAAATGCCATATGAACAGTTCAAGATGACTTCAATATTTGATTGTGCTATAAATACAATTGCTAACCTTGAGGTTTGCATCCAAAAGCAGCCAAAGTTAAGACTAAAAACAAATCACATACATACAATATTCTTAAGAGCGAGGAATATTTAATTTATAAAAATGTATGACTAAAAATTTAGTTAACATTCTACTATGAATGTGTGTGTGTGCATGCGTGCTTTTCAAATGATCATCAAGTAATAATTCAACAAGATGCACAGGCATAACATCCTAAGGAAAAAAACTTTTAATTTCTGACTTAAATTTATATACAATCCCCACATTGGACTAATTTGTAAATGAGAGAACACTAGTAGAAAGGTATATCACAGTTCCAACTGTGGGAGAATTTATGTTATCTTAAAGCCTTAGTGATTAAAAGGGTTCATCTTCTTGTTTATTATTCTGTAACGTGTCGGGGGCAATCTTCCCTATTACATTGGTTAACAGGCACCTTCTCCCAAGAAAAACCCAGTAAACTCCATCATGGGGCATTCAAATTTGTCTTGGCACTAATTATATTCAAATGAGAGAGTAGGCTGAGTTAAAGACTAAATAATATTTAATAGTGACAAAAAAATTCCTATATAAAAAAAATTTAGACTGTTACCTAGTAAAGGGTGCATAATGAACTTGTGATTTGTCCTAGGGAACTATAGAATTGTTAATACTCAAATTATTTGATAAAGCAATCAACTCCCAGTGAAGTTAAACTAAAACTATAAAATGAAGCGCACTAGATGATGACAAACCTGGACATCCAATTCCTCGTGCAGATTAGCCAAACCACAAGCTGCGCCCAAGGCTATCTTTAGCCTCACAGGCCATGGCAGAACTGGTAGTGCCCTACTAAACAAGTGGTCTTCAAGGCTCTTGTTACGCATAAACTCATAGACCAAGAGCCGCTGAATACCTCTTTCGTCATCTTCGGCACAATAGCCTACCAATTTGACTAAATTGGGATGCTCAACAAGCCCAAGAAAGTGCACTTCTGTCAGCCACTCCTTGTGGCCCTGGACAATCAACAAGTCAAATGGTTAATAATAAATATCTGCAAGGTGTTAGGACTTACTCAAGTTATTGTTAAATCTCAACTCAGATCTCAAATCAAACTACAGAATCTTTGGGAAAGCAAAACAAACATTTATAACCACACTCATTTCAAAAGTTATGTATCTGTCAAATATTTAGCATAAATGATCGCTAAAGCATTGTTGATTTGGTAAGCTGTTTACATTTGTGGATTTAGATGAAAATATTTTAACTTATATAAGGGTGATTTGGCATAACCAAGAACCAAAAAAAAAGGAGACAAGGTCTAGCAAGTAGGCAAAGCCTGCAATGTAAAGAAAAATATCATTAGATGTCAAAACAACTTTCTTGATTCTTGCCAGGTAAATAAAATCATATCCACTAGCATGTCAACAAGCCTTTTGAAGGAGTATTTTCAATAAATGTTATTCTTCATCATTTATTAGTCCCAGATATTTTAGTAGACACCTATTATCCAGATTCTTAGTTCAACATTGATAGCACTTTTTTTGCCAATCAACCACAATATGCACAAAATTCATCCAATGAATGACAGACGGCCAAATACCAAACACATGAGCAGCCGGCTGTCAAACATGGAGTTTACATGCCAGTAAATACAAATCATTACTACAGGGTGCAAAAAAATTGGTCGCTTCAATTTTATATAAACTAATCAAGAAAACCATATCAAACAGATTATGAGCATCCAGTAACTATCCTAAAGAAAGTGATACATGTTGGAAAACCCACGCTTCAAGACAGATGGAAATATTACAGGAATTGCTAACTACTGCATTGTCAAATTTAAACACTTAGAAATGGTAAAAATATTCACCATCTCACATTCATGCAATCTACAGGAATTATCAAACCCAGCAATAGAATGCCACTGATGAGCTATACCGCAGAAGGATAAAATGCACATAATGAAAGGCGAGAATACTCAACATAGAACTGAAAATAGCCCAAAACAATATGAAATGTATCTGTTAATAGAGAAACAAAATAAAGCATGAACAAACAAGGAAAACAAATCAAGGATTCTCAACATGGCTATAATGAAAAATCCATTCAATAACCTAAGCTTTCCCAAAATCAAAATTGATAAAGAGAATGTTCTACCTAGAGAAGAAAATCCACTCCAGACCTTCCCAACAGCAAGAATATTGTCAGAAATATAACTGCTCTCGATAAGGCTAGTTCTCCCAATCAAACAGTTTTTAGAAATTGGGGTTAAGAAGAAATGTCATGGCATGAGAAAGTCTTGTGATAAATGTCCACTGCTGCAGTCAAATACCAAATGGTGATTAACTCGAGCTTTTAGTTTAGAAACAAATGCAATATTGCACTGGCTTATAAGATTACAAAAATGTTTTGTAGTGCAAGGCTTCTTGGTAAACTTTTAGCAAGTTTTGACATGCAAAGTCCTAAATGACTTTGTAGAAGTCACAAGCAAAGCTATTATCACCAAAAATTGTCAATTCTCAGGGTCTTGTCTTTGACTATTTGTATTGACACTTGATCAAGCTCCTTGTGGGATACTGATTGATCGCCAAAAGCTTTTTGGGAATTCCAAAATTTAAATGGTACCTTAATTAAGGCGAATTCGCATGGCCACCTTGTGCTCATACATGAGCTTTCATGCTTGGAAGGCAAGCTTGTAATAAGACACAAACTGTTGGAAATCATCAAGCAACGTTGTTATATGCTTGCATAAAAATTCCACTGGGTTTGAGGTGCTCAGATCTCTATTTGACTGAGAGACCATTAAAAAACCTATCAATACAAACACACTGTGGTTTGGGAAGGATTTAATCTCAGAAAATAAAGTATATGTATAAACAAAGCCATTTCCAACAAATTCTCACATATTTCCTCTCAGTTACTTTGTATCTCTAATTTCTGTTATACAGCATTCATATAGTTACAAGGTCTTCTTGAGGATCTTTGTGAGATATTTTTACAATCACATATATTAGATAAGATGCATTCCAAAGTGAATAAACTAAACATTGCATTAACCAGTTAAATTATGTTAAAGATAAATTACAGTGGCTGAATATTGAATCTATTCTTGATGCAACCAAAATAATGAATTATGCCCTAAATGCTGCAGCTGCTATTTATTGAGAACCATGATGGAGTTGTCTCTGAGGTCAGACAACATGTGACAGATTATTATCACTTTCTAGCCTCTCTATTGTGATACTTTGACATCAATAATATAATCTGTTTTGCACTTAGTTTGCAGGTGCTTTAATTGCAACCTTGGTATAACGTCCATGTTCTTCCACTCAAGAATTTTGCAGCTCAAAATCTTATTGACATGTTAGGCAACAAGATCACATTTCTTTGGAGAGCTTGACCCGGAACATCCAAAAACAATTGGTGCAATCCACAAGACAACAATGGAAAGCACTAAAGCTGCAAAACCTAATCTTTAGATTTCAAAACCAAATCTACACCAACCAAACTTGAAGTTTCTTTTGACACTCCATGATGAGACATGCAGCATCTAATTACAAAGGAGTTGATGTATATACATTTCCTCTCTCCCTCAATGAGATAAACATCAAAATTACAAAACCTACTACCCAAAATTCATACAACAAATCCTGCCCTATCCAGACTTAAAATTTCTTTTACTATTATTATTATTCTTTTCTTTTTACCACGACAATAGAAAAAACACCAGCAATTGCCAAAACTATAGAATATTAAAAAATAACTTTTTTGAAGTTTTGAACCAGAGCAGCAATGATTACGATAGTAATCTCTCATTCGCACGTTACAAAGCAACACAAAACCATTTTTTCCTTACATTGTAAGGAATTCCTTCGCGTTTAATTGCCAAGGAATCAACAAGATAGGATAACTCCACTTTATAAGTCCCTTGAAGCTTATATAGTAAGTAGGACCTATCAAACTATTGTTGCTTGTCTGAGACATTGTTTGTATTGATTACTAGTTACACGATGGATATGCACATACACATTGTTTCTCATATCACCAATTAAGGTTGCCAACAAGTCTTAAGCAAACAAGGCTGCTTCCGGGCTTAGGTGGGTGATTCTTTTGTGCTCATTGGGCTAAAAGTCTTTGGTCCCATAGACTGCCTGGTAGCATGGACGTCATTAAAAAATTTCATTTATTCATTCATTATTAGCTCAATTGATAAAAACAGGTTCAAATTCTGGGAGACAAGTTAAAAGCGTTTTGAAAATGGGCAAAAATGTTAGTGATTCTATTGCAGATCCCAACATTCAATTTTGAGGAGGCATGGTAAGTTATAGGATCCAAATTGGGGGAACAACCCCATCCAACTCAGTAACATTGTCGAGTGCAAGTCACAGGTGAATTTGACGGAAAGATAACCCATCTAAGGGCAAGATTGCACCGCAAAAGATACATATATAGCTCTCAGAAAATTAGAATGGAAAGAGGGAGAATATTGACCTGTAATCCTTTGTTGTTGAGTCTTTTCACTGCCACCTCAATTTTAGTTTGTGGGTCATCGAGGCTCTTGATCAAGCCCTTGTAAACACAACCAAAACCACCTTCTCCGACCATAAGCCCTCTGCTGAAATTTCTAGTAGCAGACCTCAGCTCAGCAAAGGTAAAAACCCTGAGATTGATGGGTTTCTGAGAAGAGATCTTTATAATATTACTGGGTTCGTCTGGGGGGTCAATTTTCACATCATCTGCAATCCTCTCAGAATTAATCCTCGCGTGATCATGATCAGAGAAGGAAGAACATGATGCTTTTCTTCTTTGGGATGGAGATTCACCATCCTTCGTCCGGTCTCCATTGAAAAACAAGCACTTCATCATTCAAACCCCAGTTCAACCCCAGATTCCCAACAAAAAAGCAAAACACGGAGAGCCTCAAAAAATGACAACCACTTTACTAAATCGGTATTTTATGTGGGTATGCCATGCTTGTTCTGCTGCTGCTTCTGCAACAATTTAAGCCTTGAACTGAAATGGTTGGGCAATTACCTGCCTGGAAATGAAATAGGTATGCAGTTTCGTGCATTGAATCGAAATGGGTGGGACACATTTCTGACTACTCGCTCTGTTTATTATTCCACATGGAGTCAACAATCCATCTCATTCATCCCAAAAACAGCCGATTTTCTTCATTGGTTTGCAGTAATACCATATTTATGAGGTAACACGTTTTTTAACTGTACCATGTTAAAAATTCAAAAGTTCATTATGTTCATAATTAATTGTAATTTATGAAAAAAGTTATGGGGAAATCATAAATAATGTGAATTGAAAAAGGATCATTTGTGTGCAAAGGGAGGTTTTAAATTTTCCAAGCTACCTTATTTCAAAAAAAGAAAAGCACCAAATCAATTTTGTAGAAATTCAGAAATTCAGAAGTCAAAAGATGCACATTTTAGAAAAAATAGGATTATTTAATGATGAGAAATATGGCCAAGGTATTTATTATTTTAATAATATAACATAACAAAATAGTAAATAGGAAAAGAAATAAATTATTATTGCCTTTTTTGTTCACAGCCAATAAATTATAAATAAATAGCATTATTTAAATTTTTTAAATATGTTAAAATTATCAAATTTTACAAAACATAAATACACTTAAAAAATCTTGAAATCTGATTGGTCAAATTAATTGCATTTCAAAACTAAAAACTAATAATGGAATTAACAATGAAATTGCCTTACCACTTATCATGGATTAGAATTGTTAATTGCCTTACCACTTATCATAGATTAGATTTACAGAATTATAAGATATTCAGATACGAGGGAACGAAAAATTAGTGTCTGGTCAATCTTAAGTCGTGGTGTGAAAAAGAAAGAGCGGTCCAGGTAATGCCGATCCAGAAATAAATAAAGTAAAAAAAGTAATAATAATAAAAATATAGGAGTCGGAATAAAAGGTGGTAGCAAGGTTCGTTACGAAATGTAGGTTTTTATCTTTTTCAAAGTCTTTTTAACGTGTTGTAGAAATTGAAATATTTATTATTTCCCACCTGAGGCAACAAGTACAAATGCATCAATATTTGACTCAATTTCTTTTATTGCTTTTTTCATTCATTAGAAAGAATTTTTAAAAAATTGATCATTAATTTTATAGTTAATGTTTTTATTTAATAATTTTAAAAATATTATTGACTTGTTTTCTCATTGATTTATTTAAAGAATGTGTATCAATAATATTATTATTATTTTTTATGTATAATAAAATTATTATTTTTTATGCATTGAATTGTTTTTCTAAATTTGAATTATATTATAAGCATCGTAATATTGTGTGGTGGTAGAATAAGTTAACATAAAAATTGATTCTATTTATGCAATTGTTTTCTAGAATTCAAATTATTGACTTTTCAATTACTTTGTCTCCTTGAATTTACTAGTGTCACTCAAATCTAATTATAAAATTTAATATTAGTTTTATTAGGCTAGGTCATTTTTTGTTAAATCCTTGGGTAGGGTATGTACGCCTCCTTTGTAGCATAATAGATGCCTCCTCAAGGAGTAAATGGTAGTCACGTATTGCTATCACCATATGTAGACCCAAAAACATATTTATGCTATAAAATGGAAATCTTATGGTAAAGTCTATGACAAATACTAACTCACTTCACATGTTTATCCTAAAAGTTATATGATGAGAATATGCTATCTACATAAAAAAAAAAAAAAAAAAGGAAAGGTTCTTTTATAGTCCACTATACTAGCCATATGTTTTTGGGTCTACATATGGTGATAGCAATATGTGACTACCATTTACTCCTTGCGAGAGGCATCTATTATGCTACAAAGGAGGCGTACATACCCTACCCAAGGATTTAACAAATAAACATGTGAAGTGAGCTAGTATTTGTCATAGACTTTACCATAAGATTTCCATTTTATAGCATAAATATATAGCCCCTCCATAAATGTTAAGATTATGACAAAATCTCTTCAATAGCTTTGAGCTACTAAATAATCAATTTTTCACATGTGACTTGCACATGGCAATGCTCATTAAAGTGTGCAAATTTTGAACTATATGTAAGGCTCTCAGTCCTTAAATTGTGTCATTGAAATAAATAAAAACCTGAATTTGCATTATATGGAAATTAAATGAAATAAATTCAAATAATATATAAATATCACATTACATCTCATATGCATAAGTGTTCAATCCAGACATTAGCACATGAATAAGATATACAAATAGTACAATTTAAGCTCTATACCATATAATCAACACTAAACAAATAATGATGTACAGATAGAACTAATGTACAAGAAATGATATAAGAAATGTGATCAACGAGTCTCTAAATGTCATCAACCCCAATAGTCATTCGAATGTTTGAGAGATAAGAACATGGCTTGGGCATGTTTCCACTCAACCACAAAGCTTACTCTTCCCAAAAATTCTTCATAACACGAAGTATTCCTAACCTTGCATGAAACATTTAACAACCTGGAAATAATAAGTGTAAGGGAACGCGATGCAACTTGACATATCTATATGTATTTCTAACATGAACATGTGAATGTCCTCCTATCAAGATATGGCAGATAAATGTATCAATATAAGTTTGCTAGACAATGTTCATCTATTTCAATGAAACACGTGGCTTTAGCCAAACCACTTGAGAATATATTAGTAGATCTCGAAAAGAGGATCAACCTTCTCTATTTTCCTACTATGAAATCGTGTAAAATTAATATGATTACTTATTACTATTCGTGCATAAGAATAATGAGATCTTCATGATTCTTTATCCAATTTGATCTTCTAATGTGAATTTCGTGCTATGTATATTTCAAATGCATTGGCTATCTTTCATATTTTTCTAACCATAATCATGTTTCTTTTTAACATAAGAATAAAGATATTCCAGTCATATAAAGAAGAAGTGTGTTGAAGTGTGTTTGTGGGGGGGGGGGGGGTTATATATACATATGCATATACTTATGGGTGTATATTACCACACACACACACACACACATGTATACATCTCAATGTATATTACCCTATGTGTATATACATACCCATAATGTATATGTATATACATACTCACATATATATACACACAAACATATGGGTATGTATGTATGTATACACACACGTGTGTGGTATGTATCCATGTATTTATGTATGTATATGCACACATGTGGGTGTGTGTATATATATGTGTATACATATGGATGTAAATTGCCTTATGTGCATTCATTTCAAAAGAAATGATCAATTTAATGATTTCCTTGCTTGTAAACAAATTTAAATTCATATTACATTTAAAAATCTAAGATAACAATTTCAGATAATCATTCTCGCTATTAAACACACACACACACACACACACACACACACACACACACACACACATATTGGTGATTTTAAAATCAAATCTACAAAGATGTCAATATTTCATAATTTTCATGATAAATAATATAAACAGTACATATGTGCACACACGCACACACATATGTATATACATATACATATGTGTGTGTGTGTGTGTGTGTGTGTGTGTGTGTGTGTGTGTGCACATACATACATATGCATGTATGTATATATTTATATATTGGTGATTTCAAAATCAAATCTACAAAGATGTCAATATTTCATAATTTTCATGATAAATAATATAAACAGTACATATGTGCACACACACACACGCATATGTATATACATATACATATATGTGTGTGTAGGTATATGTATATGTATATGTATGTATGTGTATGTTGTATATTTGTATATATATGTACACACACACACACACATGTGTGTGTACACATATATATACATATATATATGCACAAGTATATATGTATGTATGTACATGCATACGTACGTATGTATGTATGGGTAATATGTGTGTGTGTATTATTTGCAATAATATATGTGTGTATATATAGATACACATTTTTTTAATTTGGAAACAAAGATAGTTACATTGTAAAGCACAAATGGACATTTTATATTTATATGATAAAAATTGTGTAACTTATTAGAACAATGATGTGAAAATAAAGGTGGTTTTATTTTTCCTAGCAAGTCATTTAAAACAAACACACGTAAATAAATTTGTCAATCTAGAAACATCATATAAACACAACATTTCAAATCAAACGATGCATCCTCAATATATAAAAATGCGATATTGAACCATTCAGAAATGTAAATCGTGTGCACCTACAAGAGTGTGTGTGCGTCAGGTTTCTATCATACCAATCATTGTCAAACCGCTAGGACACTTCTACCCCATCCAAGTTCTTGTCTTCGGCATCTTTCTACACTCATTTGCATTCACCGTGGATTAGATGAATTATAAGATATTCATATACGAGGGAAGCAAAAATTAGTGTCTGGTCAATCTAAGTCATGTTGGGAAAAAGAAAGAGGCGTCCAGGTAATGTTGATCCAGAAACATGAACAAATTAATTAAAATAATAAAATATAAGAATAAGAACAAAAGGTAGAAGCAAAGTTTGTTACGAAATTTAATTTTTTATCATTTTTCAAAATCTTTTTAACGTCTTGTAGAAGTTGAAAATTTTATTAGAATCTCCTAAGGTCACAAGTACCAATGCATCAATATTTGATGCAATTTAATTTATTGCTCTAGTCATTCATTAGAAAAAAGAATTAGAATTGATCATTACTTTTATAAAAAAAAAAAAATTTAAAATTTTTAACAATATTATTGACTTATTTTTCATTGATTTACATGGTGCATCAATAAAATTAGTATTTAAATATTATTGCTTTTTGTATTCATTAAATTATTTTCTTAACATTTCAATTATATTATATGTATGGTGTGGTGGTATAATAAGTTTATATGAAAATTGATTCTACCTATAATGCAATCATTTTCTAGAAATTAGATTATTGACTTTTCAATTACTTTGTTGACTTTTCAATTACTTTGTCTCCTTGAATTTACCAGTGTCACTCAAATCTAATTATAAAATTTAATATTTGTTTTATTAGGTTAGGCTAATGTTTGTTAAATCCTTACTTTTTCACATAACTTTTAGGGTAAACATGTTCAAAGTGAGTTAGTATTTGTCATAGACTTTACCATAAAACTTTCACTTTATAATATAAATATATAGCCCCTCCATAAATGTTAAAATTATGATAAAATCTCTTCAATAGCTTTGAGAAACTAAATAATCAACTTTTCACATGTGACTTGCACATGGCATTGTTCATTATAGTGTACAGATTTTGAACCATGTGTAAGGCCCTTAAACTATGTCATAGAAATAAATAAAAGCTTGAAGTTGAATTAATATGGAAATAAAATGAAACAAATTCAAATAATTTATAAATGTCATATAACATCGCATATATATAATTGTCGAATCTAGGCATTAGTACATGGATAAGATATACAAACAATATAATTTAAGCTCTCGTGTCGTGTAGTCAACACTATACAAATAATGATGTACAAATTGAACTAATGTATAAAAAAAGATATAAGAAATATGATCAATGAGTCTCTGAATGTCATCAACCCCAATAGTCATCCGCAAGTTCAAGAGATGAGACAAGGCTTGGGCACTTTTTGCTCAAGCACAAAGCTTACGCTTCCCAAAGATGAGAAGGTCAGCTGTCGGTTGGTTGCCTGTGTGGCATGGAGTTGGAAAATTGACTTACTTGTCCTCACGAAAGGAATGTCAGATCCACATGATTCCTCACCTGGGGGTCGAGGTCCAGAGGGGGTGACTGTCAGGGTAACCCAGGATATTAGGGGGCTATGTGATGACATTCTCCTTTGCGTGTCTTAGGATTCACTCCATTTAGCCTTGTGGGTCACCGCTGGTATCATATGGTATCTAGTGTTATCCCTTTTCTTTACCCTTGTGAATTCCTTATGTTACTCCTTGGTTTGAATGTTCCTTTGGTTGTTGCCTTGCATGTGTTGCTTGTGTGGTATGTGGCCTTGTGTTATCTCCTAGCTCGAGGGAGTGGGCCGCATGGTCCCATGTGGTTGGGTGGAAAATATTTTACCCATCGAGTATTTTTCAGAGTTTAATCATTAGCTAGGATGGTCTTGCTTCTTCTTCTCTACGATCTCTTATTCTTGCAACCAAATAATTTATATGATTCATTGTATCTTATTATGCAACTTCATATTGATGTATTGATGCAATATTGCAATCTTCTCGAGGTTAATGTAAAATGAGTATGTAAATGTGTTAAAGCAATTACTTGTAATTTTGTAAATGTAACATGTATCTTTGATTACTTGTGATGTAATGAAAGAAGTGGATAAAGATGTTAACATTGTTTTAAATCACATGTCTATATGTTATCTGGTTGCAATATTTAAATGAATTATTTCGTATAGTAAACTTGTTCATAGTTTCATGGTAGCCTAAGTGTATCAGTTATGTATGTTATGCTTTTATAGTAGCAACATCGGGGAACCTAAGAGGGTCTTTCTATCTGATTAATGTTTAGTAGTCATATTTACATTTAATGCAATGATTCATTGTCGAGTTAATGCTATATGCAATTTTAATTGTAGTGTTAGTTGTATTCTTTGTTTCAAAAAAAAATTGTTTGCCATTTCCTTATATTGGAGTTGTCCTCTTGGGTTCCCTGGCAAGGTTGTTACATCTAGTATCAGAGCTCGTGTTTCTACATTGGGTCTCGTGAGCTCATTGTGTGTTCATAATGTGTATCTAATTCGTGATTGTTAGATATCCATTTGTTATTGTGGAAATTAGTTCTTGTTGGTCTATGTGTGTCCTAAGTGTTGTGCAAACTTGTTATTTATGTCACCGAACAAATAGTTCCTCTTCCTCATCGAGTGACTAGCTTCTAGCCACACTGTTATGTAATGTGTCATTTTATGATGTTTTTATCTTTGATTGTGCGAACCAGCAACTTATCTTTATTTCTTAGATTTTTCTCTTTTTTATTTTTTTTGTATTTTTATCTATTTTTTTGTTATTATTAAGGTGTCTATTGCTAGGTTTTCACCAAGATAACCATTTTTCAAGACTTTTTCTCATTTTTAGCTTTTCTTCAGGACATTTTTCACTTTTTCTGTCTTTTTAGAGATTACTCACTCTCAAGCAAGATCACATTGGTTTGCCTCCAATGTCTAGCAAGGTGTAGGACATTACAGATGGATTAGAAAGCTAATGGATGAGGCGAATACACAATGATGAATGAAGAGGGTGAATGCAACCTTCAAGGATAATCTCCTCAAGATTACCCAAGCTAGTAAAAGGGGATATAACATGTGAAGCATGTTTTAGATAAGCAATCAAAACTAATGATGCGGTGCCAAATAACATATAGGATAATGACCTGATGTCATAAAATCATGCGGTCCGAAAGAGTGGACATGTCAAGAGACTTTTAAGAACTTGTTTTGTATTTTTCATTATTCATCAAGACTAGGGGGTCAATAGTATAGTGATAGGATATCATGATCAGGATAAAGGGTGATGGAGGCTATGCTTAAATGGTTTGGGATTAAGGAAAGGATTCTTATGGATAACGAGTATTGAATTGGGATAAGCAAGATCACAATAGGGTACCATGGATGAGAGAAAGTGAATAGGCTGATGGAAAGGATAATGAATGTCAGGATACACGATGCTCATGGATACGTTTGACCTTGTCAAGATATGAATGCAAATAGAATAACAACATGATGGAGGATATAATAGATAGGGCGACATGGATGGAACTTGCCTCTAAGAGAGAGCACAAGAGGAAGAAATTACACATGACGCATGTTTGTCACGTTTTCATCATGGTACTTGTCCAAGGTGCCACAAGAAGTGGTCTTCACCATAGGAAAAATTTATTTCTCTTTAGTTTTGCTACCAAGGTGCCTGTTTACCATGTTTTCACCAAGGCACTTTTTCTCTCTCTCTTTTTTTTTTTAAATTTATTTATGGAGGAACTTTAAGTATCTTTCTCTTTGGATAGTGCATCTTTGAAGGATATGTTCTAATGGTCCAAGACCGTTGAAAATATGCTCAAAGATGTTGATAGGGTGATGGTAGGGAATGAAATGGAAGATAAGGGAGATGGTAGCCAAGGATTTATGCGGTGGATTGGATAAGAGGAATGGAAGGATATGGGATGTATGGGTAGTAGGTAGGTGCAAGATATTGGATAGGGTATTGAAAGGTTTATGTAGGGGTAGATGGAAATGGTGAGAAGATCAACATTGACACGCACCTTGAAGGGTAGTGGACAGATGGAAGAAAAATGGATGGAATAACTTGAGGCTTTGAATTATGAGTAGATATAGATCTTAGTACACAAGGACCCAAGATGGATGGAGAAGAGGGTGAAGTATTCAAGGTAATGGATTTTGGGACATGAGGACCCAAAATAGAGTTAGAAGATGGGAGATGTTTAGATGGAGATGAAGTAGAAGACTTTGGAAGCTTGGATGCCAACTCTAATTTTTCCTTTTTGTTCAATTCTTTTAAGAGAGACTTGGGAATCCACATAAATTTTGATTTTCCTTTGCTTTCGGATGATTTAGAATGCAATTCTTCCATGATGGATTTAAGAACCCATATTTTCTTTGATTTTATTCTTTTCTTAGTGGACCCTTATGGTCTCTTTAATATTTCCTTTTTCTTTATAGTCGCATGTTGATTAGATAGGACATGGTGATCTTCATATGTAAGTGGATTCCTGTATTTTTTATTTTTCGTTGTTCGTCCAAATTGCTTCCACAATACTTGGGAATGGTGGATGAATTTGGTTGATATGGTAGGTTGATATGGATGGGTTGATAGGGAGGGTTCAAGGATGCATGTCTTTGTTGATCTTGATATGGGATAGGGTAAGGAAATAACAAGCTAGTAGTGATAGGCATGGTGGATGGAGGGATATAAGGACCCAATATAGATGGAAGGCTTGACGGTTTCAGCTTTGGGATATAGGGACCAGGGATGGATTCTGAGGATGGAGAAGGTTGATTCTTACGTGAAAATGGAGGGAGATAAGGTGTGGAAGGGATATAACATTTGTAGAGTGATTTTCATGACCAAGGATTTTTTCTTTAGAATTCATCTTTATATCAATAGGTGCATGAGTAGATTTGATAGGAGCAACTGAAGCTTGAGGAGATTTATTTTTATGCAAGGAATTTGGAGGAATGATGGTTTCTTGAGGTGGATATGGAGGAGTATGACAAGGAGATGATGGGATGCTCTGATCTTGACAAGGATATTTAGATGGTGTATAAAGGGTACTTTGCTCTTGATTTTTAATAGGTCGATTAGAGATGGTGGAAATGGCATCTTGATATTGATTGAGAGGTGTGTTGGTGCTCAAATAGATAGATTGGATTTCCTATGGACTCGCCAATCCAATGTTAGGAAACCCAAGTGATTTGGACAACTAACAAGTCACAACCAAGGCAAGGTTGGAACTTCTGCAATTCTGACTCTGCAAAACCAAGGTTGGTAGGCCTATACCTTGACTTATCCTTCAAGTTACAAGGCTTTTTATAGCAGATAAGGAACACTTCAACCTTCTCTCTCAAGTATGGCAAGGAACTTGAAATAAATCTAACAGAAAGCAATATATC